>LOEQ01004013.1:119191-151046 GCA_001685075.1 Bramus lutescens
TATAAAAGCACCCACTTATGTAAAAGAAACATTACTAGAACTCAAGGCAGACATCAAACCACACACACTAATAGTAGTAGACATCAACACTCCTCTCTCACCAATTGACAGGTCAATCAGACAGAGCATAAAAGAGAAATAACAGAAATAATGGAGGTAATCAATCAAATGGATTTAACAGACATCATAGAACATTCCACCCAAATAGGAAAGAATATACCTTCTTCTCAGCATCTCATGGAATGGAGATAGAAACAGAGACCCACATTGGAGCACTGGACTGAGCTCCCAAGGTCCAAATTAGGACAAAAGGAGGGAGAACATGAGCAAGGAAGTCAGGACCGCAAGGAAGAAGGATCCAGCCATGGTGTTAATGGGTAATATCACAGGGCAAAGAGCCCGTTCACATTTGTGCCATTCCTTATGAATGCCATAGCAAAGCAACAAATGATACTCAGTTTAAAACACCATAAATGCATTTCCACATAGTTCTTGAGGCTAAACATCTGAAATCAAGATGATAATTGGTTTTCCTTTGACTCTGAGGGAAACACTGTCCCAAATGTCTGACAATATTTCCAAAACTTGTTAGACTATAGCTATCTAACACATTTAAACTTAAGTACTATTAATAAATTTTGCATTATATGGAGAGGAAAAGAATGGGTCCCAAATAAAGAAGGACAATGTAAGCATATGCATCAGCTCTTATGCTTCTGAGCTGCTATTTCTATGTGTGCTGCATGACTACCCAATCTCCTGACCTTTGCTTTGTTCAAGCACCTCAGCCACTCAAGGTTGTTCATAAACTGAAATGATTTGTATTTTTGTTCATTAATAATCTGAGCCATTGCTAGACCTGTTTAATTCGGGTTGCAGTAGTTTTCTAATGGCCTTAAAACCAGAGCATATCAGTGACAATACATCCTAAAAAATCTCGTATACAAAGAAAGTAATCAACATATGTCATTGTACAATTAGAGTACAGTTACTCGTTGGTTATTCAGACCAACATCAGTAAGAAAATAAATACATCCATTCTAGTTTATCTGGGGAAATGTCACAGATTGGATTTTAGGAACACACCTTCATATGCTTCAGGGTGGTTTTAACATCAGTTCTTGTTATCATGTACTTTAACCATTCTAACGGCATGGGGGTGTAGGATCCAGCCATGAAAACTTAAATGATGAACAGATCACCCAAAGTAAGTTCTTTACTTCCAACCATTATCACCTGCCAGTGTAGGGCTCATCTATCGATAAATTTAACAGAGGCCTGAGTCTCAGTAGTTCACCCTGAAGCAATACCTAGTTTCAGAAAGGACCATAAACTATGATTACCTGAGTACCACCCAGGAACAGACCATCCAAAGGAAATGCCTAACGTTCCAACCACTGTAGACAGGATCACCTGCCAGCACACACTCACCAGGACACCTCTCGACAAATGTCAGCCAGTCAGGGATCCTGAACCTCAGAAACCCCTCACTCCCACCTTTACTACTATAAAAACCCATCTCTAACCGAGCTCGGGGCTCTTCGTTTATTCCAATACATTGGACATGAGGAGAGACCAAGTTTGCAAACTTGCATAAAATAAAGGCTCTTTGATTTTACATATGGAACATGGTCTCCTTGTTGGCTTTTGGAGGACTTCGCAGATTTGGATATAACAGGGGTATGAGGTAAAATTATATGAATACATTAATCACCATTCCCTTCCTTCTTAAGTGCCAAATATAATCCTTTCAATTTTAATAATGGGCACATTGTGCGATATATTCAAACATGGGGAGTTTGTACTGTGCTATGCCTTAATTTTAACAGCATGTTATCTCTAAGCCTTAATTTTATACTATTGTGAACTTGTCCCTATTCTCAAATTCTAGGCAATTGTTCAAATGCAAATTAAACTATCTTCTACATGATCTATCAACCTCACACTGGGTAAAGTTTCAGAATGTGTTGGTAGATTCTCAGGGCACCCATCCCTCAAGAAAACTGACTCTCCTTCCCCTAAGAAGTTCTCAGTTTTTCAAAGCTCAACAGGTAAAGTTAAGACTTTAGAAACACCTCCCAATACATGCTGGACTTCTCAGTGACTTATTCTTGTGCTTATGGTTAGAGTTCCTGGGTGTTCACATGTGCAAACATATTGTGATTCCTGGCTAAAGACTGTTTCTCTACTCATGTCTACTGCCTTGACTCTTACAGACTTTCCACACATTCCATTTCAAAATGATCTCTGAGCCCAGGGAGGAAGGACTGAGATGTAGAAGGCCCATTTAGAGGTGAATATCCCCACTGTTTTTATTCTATTAGCTAGGTGGGAATTTCTTTGTTAATTGTGATGTACAATAAAAAGGAAAAGATACTCTGAGAAAGGTTACAAGATGACCTATATCTATGGATATGGACAAGAATTTATGTGACAGTTTATTACTGTCTTCATATAGGAGAGGAATCAGTGAATACTAAATTTTTTAAAAGCATAAAAAATTGGTAGGAAAAAGTAGTGAGTTGGAAATTGTTGGAGAGGAGTTAATGGGGATTGGATTTTAACAAAATAAAATATATGATTCAGGCATTTTGCATATAGGAAGTTTAATAAAAATTCCAGAAGCAATAATAAAACATCTTGATTATAAATTATTAGCAAATAGTTTGGGTCATCTGTTTGAATTTTTAGAAATGCTACTAGCCATCAAAATATTATCTAGTATTATGCAATGAAGACAGGTTCATCATTAGACTGTAGCAATTTTTTATGAAAAACTCATATGTTATTAAATCATCATTATATTTCATTGTTTGACAGAATCAAATCAGCATGTCAAATAAATCATGACTAAATGAAAGTAAGCAATATTATGAAAATTTAACTACATCATCAAATTGGGTTATAGAATTAGTGCTATATTATATAAACTTAATGTATTAGCTATAATTTGTTATGCTTATAACAGTTACACATATTTTTAATGTGTTCCATCTATAACACATAATATATTGGCTTTCTCTTGAACCACGTTTGGAGAAGCTCAGATTCTATGTCCCTGATTATCAGCTATGGGTTTGAGTAGCTTCTCTGCTGTCAGTCTCTCCTCACCATCCCTGCAACATAATGTTGGGTGCAAGGACGTGGAGCACTGGAGCACTTCATCATGAAACTTGGTAGAACTCAGCTTTTAAACTCACCAAAGAGTAAGTGACATCCAAAGCCTTGATATTCGCATGACTTGCTTCAATGTTCTCAGTAAGTTTTGGAATACATTCTCATTCACAATGAGGCTGTCTTTGCTGTTTGATAGGGTCCATAAGCCCAATTTTTGAACCTTGAACTGAGTTCTGTACGTTTCTTTCTTCATTTACATTTCCCATTTCCTCCTCCATTCCCTCTTTTCAGAAGAAAATGAAGACATCATTTCTCTCTCCTGGTTTCTTTTGGTCCCTTCATTTCTCATCCCCTGCACTTCTTTCCTCCCTTCCTTTCCCTTCATCTTTCCTTTCAATCTGTCACCCCCTCAGTTTCTCTCTTCTTGAGTTCCTCATTGCTTTCCTTCTCTTTCCTCATTTCCCTGATTCCCCTTCCTTCCTTGCTTCTGCTTTTCCTTTGATCCTTCTTTTCCTTTTCTGCTCCCTTCCCGCTCTTTCGCTCTCTTGTGGGGGCCGAGATATGCAGGCACATTTCTCTCCATTGTCTGCCAGTCAGAGAACTTGAGAGACTATCAGGCATAATTCACACCTTCTAACACAAGAGGTGGTTGTGTGACTCTTTTGCAGTTAAGAAAACTTGGAACCATTCTGACAATTGGTCAGGATATGCCAATGTACTTCTGCTCCTTCCATTGTATCTATGAGATCACCAGGGAAAGGGGTGCTTTCCGCCTACACGACCAAGCATACTGAATAAAACGTGGCTTGAGTCATCCCTCAATCTAGGCAACAGAATGCTGATAATGGGGAGTCTCATGTTGTCATATTAATGAAGCCATTGTTACCTTCTCCCCCAGTTTATATTTGGTATAAAAAACTATGGAAAATTAATGCAGATGATATCTGAATAAGCCCTGAAACTCCTTCCTGATACTGTCCTGTGGTTTGTGTCTTCATTTTCCCATGCCTCTGCCTCTACCCTGGAAAGAAGTGGTTTTTGTTGAGGCTGTTCCTGAACACTTTCTTCCTCCCAGTGCCTTTTCTTTCTTCTGAAATGTATTTCATTGTTTGAATTTTTGACCAAGAAAATTTGTCTATAACCTGGTCTTTCATAAATATTAGCACATGGTGTCATCTAACTGACTGGATCATCCCTTATATTGTGATATTTCATTTTGCTTTTTTAACAGAATTTAAAACAAAAACAGTATTTTAATTAACAGAACTGATGACAGGTAGCTGATATCTACTCTAGTTTTAATTCTAAATGCTTTGGAGAATTCCACCAGAACGCATAGGCTTTATCTCAAGAGGTGAGCATGTCTCATGATAAAACTACAAAGTGAAAGATGTTTTTATCAGAGATTGAAGTTTATTTATTTCTAGCTAATCACCAGACTTGTTATGTTTTGGTTATTGTTTATTATAAATAAAACAAATAAATTGGATTTTAGGAAATATTAAATTTATGATAAATTTTTCACTGCTATCCTCACTAATTTTTTTAAGGAATACATATATTTGTCACATTGACATAGCCAGAAAAGGTGATTTTCTTTTAAATTTGTTTTAGGCAAAAGTTTTTTTTTAATTCCTGCTTTCTCTGTATATTTTTTAAATTCTTTTTTTTAACTATACAATTTTCTCCATTCCCCTCTCTTCCTACCTCTTCCTTTCCACCTTCTCCCATGACCTCCAGTCTCCCAATTTACTCAGGAAATGTATTTTTCTCCTTCCTATGTAGACCCAAGTATGTCTCTCTTTGGTCTCAGTTGTCTGGGGTTGTATACTGTAGGTTGCTTTTTCTTTGCTTTACATCTAGAAACTACATATGAGTGAGTACATATTACATTTATCTTTTTGGAGTCTGGTCTACCTCATTCAATGTGTTTTGTTCTAGATCCATTCATTTTTCTGTAAATTTCAACATGTCATTAGCTTTTACTGCTGATTAATACTCCGTTGTGTAAATGTACCGCATTTTCTTCATTCATTCTTCAGTTGAGGGGAATCTATGTTGTTTACAGGTTCTGGCTATTACAAATAATGCTTCTATGAACATAATGGAGTACATGTCCTTGTGGTATGATTGAGCATCTTTTGTGTATATAGCCTACAGCAGTATTGCTGAGTCTTGAGGTAGATTGTTTCTTGATTTTCTGAAAAACAGACATACTAATTTCCAAAGCAAGTGTACAAATTTGCACTCCTAACAGCTTTCCCCTTACCCCATATCTTCTCTAGCATAAGCTGTCATCAATGTTACTAATACTGGCCATTCTGAGATGTTAAAGATGGAATCTCAAAGTTGTTTTTTATTTGCATTTCTCTGAAGATTCAGGACATTGAGCATTTCCAAATGTCTGATATAACTGGATATCACCATGTAGGAGAATGTAAATAGATCCATATCTATTGTCATGCACAAAACTCAAGTCCCAATGGATCGAAGACCTCAACATAAAGCCAAACACACTGAACCTCATAGAAGAGAAAGCGGTAAGTATACTCAAATGCATTGCCACAGGAGAACCACTTGCTAAATATAACTCCAATAGCACAGATACTGAGAGAAACAGTTAATAATGGGACCTTTTGAAACTGATAGACTTCTGCAAAGCAAAGGACATGGTCAGCAGGGCAAAATGGAAGCCTACAGAATGGAAAAAGATCTTCACCAACCCCAAATTAGACAGAGAACTGATCTCCAAAATGTATAATGAATTCAAGGAACTTGAAATCGAAATAACAATTAATCCAATAAAAAAAAGACCTAAACAGAGAACTCTCAAAAGATGAATTTCAATTTGCAGAGGGATTTTGTAATTGAGATTTTTTATACTTTTGAAATTATATTGCCATTCTATAAATGTATTATTTAATCTGAAATTGTTTAATTAAACATACAATAAAGTAATACTTTTTAAGGCTATCAAAAGTGGGCAAGATATTTTGATCATAAAATAAAATTTTCAGATACTTACAATTCTAAAAATGGCATTTAATTATGTAGCCTAATGAAAAAGAAAACTAATGGAAAACACTATTCTGCCATCATATAAATCATAAAAGTGAGTTTGGCTTTTCGTTTTTGAAACATCACCTCACTCCACTAAAATTAACATAAACCATTGTACAATATAAATTTCAAATTAATTATTTATTTCTAATGCATAGTGGGGAAATGCAGTTAAGTATGAATATGGCCACACAAACTTTCACTGTTCTGCTATTTCTTCTCCTGCTTCTTCTTCTTTGTTTACTCCCTCAAATTGAATAGATAAAAATAGAGCACCTGAAATCAGTTAAGGTCTTTGTGCAAGTAAAGCAAACACCTTTTGGCATTTTAGGGTAACTTACACTCTGTCATTTATAAAATTTGTTTTCTGAAAAGGCTAACCTATAACAATGCAAATCATGATAGATAAGCTAACTATTAATAAAAGAAAACATATTTCCTGACTGTTAGGAAAAAAAGAAAATTAAGCACATTTGCCTTTGATATGAATTACTCAATGCTAAAGGGCATGTTATGAGCTATAAATCAGTGTTTTGCCAAATGCAAATGTCTTGGTATGCATATGAAATAATAATTGTTTTGCACAATAAATACATTAATATTATATGAAATCTAACCAGTATTTGATGGAAAATTTTGGCCAAAAGCTTGGTCTGCTTTGTGAGCGAGAATAAAGTTTTTATTAATATTGCATCTGATTTTGTAAACTTCTTAGAAGTCGTTTGACTTGGAAAAGCTTTCACAGCAAGTGGGAGTTGTTTAAATGATGTTTCTGTGCTATGATGTACTCTTGCCCTTAGCAACAAAACTAATCAATTTTGTATGGGTGAGCATCATATTTGTTGCTGTTCTGCAAAATACACTATTTATGTCCTGGAGAATTCCCCTTTCATACTTGCAAGGAATTACACATCTTTGATTCTTTGTGCTGCTCTCTGAAACTTCATAAAAACATCACACTAGGTAGAAGAACAGTAGCAATCTAGTAAGTTTTATATTTTAGATACTCATCTCACTTTCAAAACTTATTATTTTAAATTTTGTTTTGGGTGTTCTTTAAAAACCAATGCTTTTCCAGATTTTATTTTCTGGTCATTCACAGAAAAAAAAAATCTATATTATGATTTACTTTGGCTGCTAATTTGATAGTATATAATATTTAATTGTATTTTTATTGTATTACCATTTTATGAACAATGTGTGGAATGCTATGAATATCAATGAAACCAAACAAATGCACCAAAATTAGAAAAGACATGAGTCAGTTTAAGCACTAAAATAACAAAATGAACAGAGGTAAAGTAGATATCCCATATATGAACAGCTATGCTCCTATCTAGTGGTGATGGGGTTGGAACATTTCAATAAATGCATTTAAACAAATTTTTTACTTTTATGAAAGTTACTAGCAAGTTTTTTCATATTGCCAATTGGATTATGAATAATGCCTTAGACAACAAAATCATTGTGATTTTTTATTAAATTTTTAATGGCTGCTCATCTTATGACTATTTCATTCCTATACATTTAATATAGTACAATTCAATCAACTAAAAAACTTAGAGAGTTACAGTGAATACATCATTCATGGATCTTGCATGGGTAAGAATAAATAAAATGTATCATTTGCTTCAACTTGGTGAGTGAGGCAGATCTATATTTATTTTATTTAATCTATCTTTTTATTATGAAACATAATTTTATATTATATTTATTTTTATTGTGTAAATGTTTTGCCATATGTGTGCCTGAACTTTTGGGAGGTCAGAAGGAAGCATCGGATCCACTAGAACAGGAGTTGCAATTTGTGGGTGCTGTGATTTGAACCCACATTCTCTGTGAAAGCATTTAGTGTTTTCACCAGCTCTCCAGTTCTTAATGTACTTCTTATTATTTATGTACATAAGTTTTATGGATGATTTCATCACGGTATGGACATGTAAGTACATAGTGTCTTTTATCAGATTCACATCTTCGATTACCAAATCTTATTGTTCATCCCCACGTTTCTCCCTTCCATCTCTGAATCAATACAGATTTTATTGTCATACATTTGTGTTGTCTCCTGAATTCCAAACTTGAGAGAAAAGTAGAGCTTGTTATTGTGAAACTGCTGTATTCCTCTTTAAATGGTTATCACCAGTTCCACCCTCCTTACTGGAAATGGGAAGTATTTGTCCTTTTTGTGAACAGATAAACTTCATTGCCTATTTTACTACACTGTCTTTATCCAGTCATCCATGGTGGGCACTTCAGTTGATTTGATGACTGGGCTTTGGGAGAAAGGGCAGCAATAAACGTGACTATGAAGCCATATCTTTACTAAGGTAAATACACATGACTGGTCTAAATGAAAAGTACGATAATTCATCTGTAAACTCTTCCAAAGTTGATTCTGTTGAATACATTAATTTTCTTACCCAGGAGAACTGCATTGCTTCGACCATACATACGTTTGCTTTTTATTTCCTTGATGGTAGCAATACTGATTGGAGTCATTTGGAATCCCAGTAGAGTTTTGATTTCATTTTCCTAATGAACAGCTGAAATGTCAGTTGACTTTTTATCTTAAAATTTTTCATAAAATATATTTTGGTCATTTATATGTTTATTGGCCTCAGTATTTCTCCACATTAAATATATCTATTCAGTCTATGTAATAGCTCTTGATTGCATTATTTACTTTTCTTTTTAATTTTCAATTATTTTTTGCATTTTGGATAGGAATCTTATTTTGGATACATGGTTGGCAATGATTATCTCCTATTCTGCAGGAACTTTTCTTAAGAGTGCTTACTCTTGCTGTGCCAAAGCACTGCAATTCAATGTGATCCGATTTATCAGTTCTCGCTGCATTTTTTCTGAGCTACTAGAACAGCTTTTTAAGATACACTTTTGGTAGCAGTCAACATTTTTAATCCCATATAAAATACAATACAAATGTGTGAGATGTGTCCATAGAAAAACAGAAATGTGGTAGCACTAGTTAGGTTTTATGTACATTCTAGAAAATTAACGGGCCAGAAAGGCAGATATAAATTTATGAGCATCTGGAATTTTAATTAGCTTCTAGCAGTAGAATATTATTGAATAATACATAATTGTTCCCATGCCTGTGATACCAGCATAGAAGACATGTGTGGTCATGAATTTGAGCACAGCCAGGACTACATAGGAAGATTAGAGTATATATCACCTAGTGAACCCAGACTTAAGTCTATCAGATTTTTAAAATGTATTATGATATGAGCTAAAAAAATTAACAAATATGCATGATAATTGAATAATTTGAAGACCTTTAATTACTGTAGTCTACATTATGGGTTGTTATCTCACACTGATTATGGAAACATGAGTAGACTCACAAGTGCTTCAGAAACTAGACGTGTTGTGCATTTCCATCCTATAAGTTTTCTTTTGAAACCCAACTGTGACTTTGATTTTGCTTTCATAGAAAATCAATACGAAAGAAATATTCAAACATAACAACATTTAATTGAATACACAAGATGTATCAATGTGAATGTTTTGAAAGGTAACTGAGGCAAAATGACCACTTATTATCATACATCTTGAATTATAAAAAAGGTATCAAGAGAATTGCTTTTAAAAGATTTTGCAGAAATTAAAGTTAAATTATTAAATATTATTTGGCCATCACAGTAAGTAGATTGCATCTAGTCTTATAAATAATAGTATAGAAATATTAAGAATATATCTGTAATATGCCACCTAAGAAATATGTGTGAAGGGAACACTAATAGCTGTGACATTTCACAGGGCATTAAAAACAGGGATATTGGAACACTAAAAATCCCAAATAAAATGCTTTCTCAGTATAGAAACAGGAGATATCCACATGCTGGAGACACATACACGCTGAAGGATGATATGGCATGTGCAGGGGTCAGAACTGTCTTGAAGCTTAAACACAATTATTCTCTAACTCAAATGCTAATGAAATGCAAACTCCAATGTATTGTGTTCAGTCCTCCACTCTACACTTAACTGTAAACGGAATCACGGCTTAGGCAGCTTCTATGTTTGGAATGCCAGTTTAGAGTGGAACAAAGAAAGAAGAACTAAGAAGCAAACAGGGCTAGTAGAAAGGACTGAGAAGTGTTGATGTTTCATCTCTGATGAAGTAGAATTCAGAGTTATTTCTCCTTTGCATACACTGTTCTTTTCCTTCTTCTTCTATTCCTGTCACACTGATATTTTTCTACTATCTGTAGGTTTCATTCATTTTCTTTGTCGGCTTGTCTTTTCCTATTCTATTTTCTGGATCTTGCAATGAATGAAGCTTCTTTTATTGATGAACATGCAACAATAGCGTTGGATTGCATTCATAAAGCTTGAAGATTGTAACATCAGTTTGCTTATTAAGCACACACTCCTGGCGTGTACATTGGAAGAAAATAACAAATGTAAAAACTAAAATAATTGCAGTTAAGATTTAAATGGAGAAAGTGTGCACTGTTTGCAATGCTGTTTTGAACAGTATGTTATAAAGCTTATAAAAAAGTGTGCACAAAATAGCTTTAATTTACATCATAACACCACAGCAACAAAAGGTAACAGTTCAATTCTCTCAGGAGTTAGAGAAATAGGATATCTTAGCAGGTGTTCACAGGTGGGTAGGTTGTCAAGAAAAATTCTTTGAACATCATCTACATCATTCTGTATTTGACACTCTCAGATTAAGAGTGATAGATTTCTTATTTTATTTTTGGCATAATTTTCAAAATAAGAAAGGAAGGGTCAGGCCATTAACAGAAATATTTGAATATGGGAGGATTTTTGATTCCCTGCTATAGTACTCATGTTTCAGACTTAATAACACAGAGGCATTATTTTTTACAGAATTCAAGATAATATATGCACTTTTTACAGAATTCAAGATAATGTATGCAGATAATCTTTTCCAGGAGATTGAGTTTAGTGTACTATGTTTTCAGTGTGGTCTTTGCACACACATTGGTTGCCAGGAAAAAACAAAAGCAGTAAGCTAATTGTTATGTATAAGGTAGTTTAAGAACCTTCTCAAGTGCCCCTCACCACAAGAATGAATAAAGACAATGTGGTATTTACACAAAAGCATTTCCCTCAGTGATAAAGAAGAATGAAATTGTGTTAATTTTTGCAAGAAAATCAATGTAATTGGCAATTATTATGTGAAGCAAAAACGAATGTCTTTTTTTCCACTTAAATTCCCCTTCAAAAAAAGAGACCTGCAACCTTAACTGAGTTATCATTACAAACAAATAAAAACTGATTAAGAAATACTTTAAACAATGTATCTTTTTCCCATAGGAAAATACAAATAAAAACAATTTTGTGGTTGCATTGTATCATGACAAAGATAAGTAAAACAACTTATAACAAGTGCTTGAGTGGATACTGGATAAAGAGAATCCTTGATGGGGGGAAGTATTGATAGAGAGCAATACAGTAGAAATCTAACTAATTGAAATGCAGACTTGGGGCTCCAGTCCTAATAGGTGCAGCTGCAATACAACACCTGCACCCAATCTCAAGGAAATTTGCAGAAGAGGGGAAAGAAAGACTTTAAGAGCACCGTTAGGTAATTTGCTTAAAGACTATGCCATGAAGTAATGTCAGAAGCTACACATAAAAATTTACCATCATGAATACTCAACCATGAGCTGAGCAAGGACAATAGCACTAGAATATGCCAAAGAAGACCTGAGAAATCCCACGGGGCTTCATCCCTACATGATAAACTACAGTAAAGGCAACTAAGGAACGCCGAGATCTGAGAACAGAAGACACTGTCTTTCCCAAGGAAGCACATCCTAAATGGTTGTCCAGTTCACTGGGGAAGATGTTTTTGAAGGGGAGCATGTGGTTTCTCTTGAGTCTTTGTTTTTTTAAGTTATTTCTATATTCTGCATATTGCTCCTGTTAGATGTATAGCTGGCCATGATTCTCTCCCGTTCTCTGGGTGTCCTTTTCACCTGGTTGAGTATTTTTCTTTTTAGCTGTCCAGAATCTTTTTAGTTCTATGAAGGGCCACTTGTTAATTTCTTATTTCTCGGGCAAATGGAATCCTATTTAGAAAATTTTTGACACTATATCTGTAAGGCTCTGTTTTATTCTAGTAGTGTCAGTGTTTCTGGTTTCATGTTTAGCTCTTTGAGCTATGTGGAGTTAGTCTTGACTCTTACATGAAGCTGTAATATTTTTTATTTTATTTTTAAATTTATTTATTTAGAGTTTCGAATATGAAATACATATACCATTTCCCTGCCCGCTCTCTTTTAAACTCTTCCTGTACTCAAATGACATCTTATTTGTGTGTGTGTGTGTGTGTGTGTGTGTGTGAGGGTGCATAAAATACATAAGTAAACCATGCTAATTTCATTCAATGTTGTTCAGACATGAACATATTTAGAGATGATTATGTAGAGCTACATAACTGAGCAGGGGGCTTGTCCCTAACAAATCTTACTGCTCTTTTCTCAGCAACCACAGATTATATGTTGCTCGTCACTTAAGGTTTGGGATTTGTGAGATTTATTCCACTCACATTTACAATTGACACTGTCATTTACCAAGGCGTGTCTAGGCAGTCACATTGTTGAGATTGCCTGGTTTCATTTTTCCTGTCATACATAGGTATCACCTCACAGAAGACATACTGACTCTCTGACTCTTATAGGCTTTCCCCTCCATTATCCTCAATGTGGAGGATTTGTTACAACTGTATCCGCTGAGACTAGGCAGTTGTCCTCTGCATTTTGGCCAGTTATGATTTCCATCTTCTGTAAAAAGATATAATATTGTCTTTTTACCTTTTTTATATTTCTACTTATATTTTCCATTTTTTAAAAATTTTCATTCTATCATCCTTTTACTTCCTTGATTTTATTTGTATATATTGATAAATGTATGCCTTATACTTATGATATGGATAAATATATATCATATATAAATACACATATACATATAATTATAGTAAGACCCTATTGTTGAGGATGACACTGACACTATTCATTGATTATGGAAAAGTTGATTTGCTTCCAATGTAATGTCTCCACCCCATAACTAATGTTCATCTTACTAGAAGGTACTACTCAGGGAGAAAAGTAAACACCAACTCTGATATAAACTCCTTTATCTACAATGATAACGTATCTTCTAGATATGCTACAGCATAGTGATACAATCTTCTGGGAGTAACCAACCAATATCAGATGTGATTTAAGGCCTGTAAGGCCTATTCCATGAGATGGAACACACCTCTGAAACTGCCCTAGGGGCCAAGAATCTGAGATCAGAGAGTCTAGATAGTCTGAGACCAGAGTTAGAGCAATCAAGCCATAAAATGACTACTAATAGCTGTAGTCAATTAGTAGTATTTAAGATCAGTATGTAATATTTAAGATCAATGTCTTGCTCAGCCATCATTAGAGAGGATTCCTTCTGCAGAAGGAAGGAATAAATGTAGAGATGCACATCTTAGCACAGACAATGTGCAGAGTGAGAAACTTTAGGTCACTCAATCTTAACTATGTTATCTGCACAAACCCTCCTATTAGTGATGAGAGAACTCTGAGGAAGAGGAGATAGAAAGTTTGCAAAAAGCAAGAGGGGAAGAAAGACACCAAGGAGATAGCACAATCTAAACACAGTGGGACCTTTGAATTTATGAACTCATGGAGACCGTGGCAGTCTGTACAGGGCCTGCACCGCTCTGCACCATAGGGGTTCCCTGTTCTGAGAGAAGTGGACCTACATCCCTAACCCAGAAGTTATCTCCAATTGATAACCACTCACAAATGATAAATTAGTTGACTCCAAATAATCTCACCGAGGATACAAATCACACTCGAGGGCAGGCCATATGCCTATCCGTTAATACCAATACAAAACAAACTCAATGGAATCTTTAGAACGTTTTCTTTAGCGTTTAGTACCTTTGCACATATATTATGTCTTCTGGCTTTGTATTTTTACTGGATTATTGTGTTCTGAACTTGTTTTTTTTTGCATATATGTGTGGCTTCGCTTTTGTCTTTGGCTCTGTTTCTTTTGTTTCTTTGTTTTGTCCTATTCTGGTTTGTTTGTGTTTGTTTCCTTTTATTATTATACTTTAGATGCCTGCTTGTTTTCTAAACAGACGAAGAAAAGGTATTGATTCAGATGGAGTGAATCTTATTGGAGCTGGGGGAGGGGAGACATAATCAGAAAGCACTGTATGTAAAACAAAACTATTTTCAATAAAGAAAATAGAGAAAAAAGAAAAGATTACATTTTTATCAAATAAAAACTATATGACATGCACATGAAAAACAATTAAAAAGGGAAGCAAAATTCCATATGACGAGATCTTGACTAGGAATTAAAAGCTGCTATATGCCAAAAACTCACTACCAGCTCATTTTTCAATCTTTACAATATTAGACAAATAGGTACATTTTCATTTTCCTTCTATACATCAATGGTTATTATTTCTAATATGGAAATCACAAAAAGGACATTCGGTGTTAGTCTTATTTCAGAAAATACTGAGCCAAATTAGAAAATCTGGAGTCAAATGAACAAGTGTCGACAAGTTAGGAAAGCTGCTGAGGAACGGGAAAGGATGGAAGCCTGAACTGAGATGAGTCACTCTTCCTCCATGTTCAGCACAGCAATGGTCAGGTTTTATCCTTTTCCACAAAGTGAGAGTAATTATTTCTGAGTTGGGAACCTAAGAATATGGAGCTTATCAAAAGAATACATACATTTAATAAGCTGTATATGTATGTATTACAGGAGATTTTCATTGATTTTTTTAATTGATCATATGCCTTATGCTACCTGGCAAACTATAGAGGCAGATATATTTCTTTAGTAGATATCCTTACATCTGTGCTGTGTCACTTGATCAAAACTGAACTTTCTAGAGAATTAACCATGCTTTAAGTCACTGTCCACTCTGACTCTGTGACTTTCTTTGCATATACAGACAGTGGAAGAAAGGAATTATGTATTTAGCCTATAAAGGACACTGATTAGGAAGATTAAAGACTCGTGTTTTAGACCACTCATATTTCATTAAGTTAAGCCATCAATGAGTGATAAATATTTTACTCTAGCATTGGTTGAATAATTCTCAAGAATCAATGTATAATATATAACATACTCACACATGCTCACACCCACAGTTTTATCAGTGCAGGGATCAAAAAGAGAGATAGAAAGAGGATATATTATTATGATATGCTGATATTTTTTTCTCAACAAGCTAATTTAGGTTAGATTTTGATTATTTTATAAAATCATTTTTTCTCACACAGTCTCCACATACTTGAATAGCAAATATTGCTGGAATTAATGACAAATTAAAACGATGAAATAAAACAATCATCTTATTTAATATAGCATGTGACTAAGTATAATGTGTGCTATTTGATTTAAATAAATTTAGATGGAAAAAATTAAAATAATCTATACTATCAAAATGATGAATCATTCTTCATGTCTTTTAATTCCTTAATCTATAGATCACATTTTCCTAAGGAAACTGAAGGTGTAAATCCTACTACAGTGTTGTTAAGAAGGGATCCCTTTTAAACACCTTCATTTTCTTTCTTGAAATACGTTTTTATTTGAAAAGAATCAGATCATTTTCCTTCCTTTCTTTTCTTCCTCGCCCCCTCACACTGCTTTGAAGTTCTCACTTACCTCCTACTATTTCTTAAGGCAATAGCACACACACACAAACACACGCAAGCACGCACGCATGCATGCACAGATTGTCGATCTTTGTGTGAATATCATTTCAGGGCTAATCACTCCTCTTTGGCCTCACTGGACAACCAATAAGGGCTTTCATCTAAGGGAGAGGATAATTCTTTGCCTGTAGTTTTTCATCAATGGGCGGTATGCCAAGAACTTTTTTCTGCCATATTAGCACATCTATTGATATTACCAGTGTTCCCATGTTTTTATGAAACCCTTTCTAGAAGAGACAGTTGTGCAGCAGACTTCCTTGTGTTCTGAATATCATTCTGCCTCCTCTTCAGCAGTGTCTCCTGAGCCATAGAGAGCATGTTTAGTTTCTTTCTGTATTATGAATATAAAAACTAAGCACAATGCTTAATATTTTATAATGTGATCTAATGTTGATAGACTGTTTATGCTTTTGTCTCATTTAATCTTTCTTCGAATTCTCTTAGATAGCCAAGCGCACATAGATGGTAATTGTTTATTCATCATGTTTCTCCTAATATCATTAGTTAAGTATCTGAGGTGGAGAGATAATATAGCTGGCAAAGTTATAAAACCAAGAACAAAAAAAGAAAGCCTTATTTTAATTCAGCCAAAAAGCCTAAGCTACAAAGGCCTCACCTCTAATATAACAATGACATAGGCAATTACTCTAAATTTATTTTCCAACTAACCTGTTTTATTTTATTGATAAATGAGCTTTTAAGTTAAAATTTACATAAAATATTTAAACCAATAAAAATAGAGCATGTCATTTCAATTACATTAAGACAGCTTTATATCAAATTCACCTGATGATGCGGGAGCGCCTTCCACTCCTTCAACCAATAGTCTCTAAGATACCAGCTCACTGGGGCGTGGTCTCTTATACTTTAAAAAGCAGCGGGAACTGGGCGCATGCTCTCTCTCTCTCACTTCTGGCTCCCTTTCCAGCAACTAGACTCTGCTTCCTGTTTGCAACATGAGGACCGTTGTTTGGGATGGAGATCTGTAAGTTTTCCCCCACAAATAAATAACCCTTTTTATTATCCCTAATTCTTAACTGGTGTGGGATTGTTTTTCGGCTTCCACCTGAGAATTATTTTGTGTCTCAGGAAGCTTCATGGATATTTGCTTGGACTCCTTCACAACTGAATGAACCACCCATTTTATTATCATTCGTAGATGCGTTCTCAGCAGCAAAAATACTTCCGAATATTTTTGCTGTTGAATAATTTTTGCTGTTGTTCTTTGTGTAAGTCTTGTATAGAACCAAGTTTTTAATGAATT
The DNA here is from genome assembly GCA_001685075.1 of Bramus lutescens. Lineage (NCBI taxonomy): Eukaryota > Metazoa > Chordata > Mammalia > Rodentia > Cricetidae > Bramus > Bramus lutescens. Next base: position 136,376 of record LOEQ01004013.1, read on the forward strand.
TTATCTAGAAATTAATTTATTTTACAATTTTCTTAAGTTTTAGAAATTTGTGTATATAAGGAAATAAGTTTATATTTACATATTCCTTCCCTTTATCTCAATCTCTTCCAAAATACCCCATTTACATCTTCATATTTGTTTAAAAGACGATTAATTCCTTGAGAATTTTTGTGTTTTTATTATATTCACCACTCCACTAACTCTTCCCTAATTCAACCTTGCCTTCACTACCAACTCAACTTTATGTCCTTTTATTTAATTATTTTTAAGAAATTTATTGAGTATTTATTTGTGCGGCATAAATAGTTTTGGTTATGTGATCTTCCACTTAGCAGCAGTTAATTTACCAGGCTTTACACTCTCAGAAAATGTATTTTCCCTCTCCTGAAAGGTAATAACTGCCTATAGTTATTACTCTATTGTTTAGGGTGGGATTTTGTGAGAAAGCCTAATTTTCATAATGGAATTTTGTTAACCTTGGAAGTGTACATTCTGTCACAACTACAGTGAGTTACCCTTTACAGTAGTTTACTATGTCCAGAAGAGAAAATTTGGTTACTCCCATTCCTTCACTTTGTGTCCTATGCAGTCTTTTTCAGAAATGACCACTGAGTCTTGGGAGTGGGAATACCGTATTATGTTCCGTTTAGAGATAAACATTCCACTATCTCTTATGGTTTTTGTTTTCTTTTCTTTTGTTTGTTTGTTTGTTTGCTTGTTTTGATAGCTCACTGTGTCCGGTCAGTTCTACCTAGCTTCATATTTTAAATAAATATGAAGAATCAGTTCTTCAAAAAAATCTTTCTTTTATATATGCTTCATCACTTGTAACTCACTCATATTTGCAATGGTGGATGTGTTTGGAATTTATATCTTTACTATGCAGTGGCCGTGTGTGTGTGTGTATGTGTGTGTGTGTGTTGTTGTTGTTGTTGTGTGTGTGTGTGTGTGTATACTTAGATTCTCAAATGTACATATTGTATTTCGGATTCACTTATCCTGATCACAAAATGACTGATGTCATTTAGTGACCATTTGTTAATTAATTGATTGAATAATATCTTTAAAATTATTTAGTCTTATGTGTGCATGAGAGTAATAATTGGAGAGGTGACCCTGGTCAGAAGAGCAGAAGAGTCAATCCTATTCGCATAGGCCTGGGCAAGCCAGCCCTGGAAGGTGTGAAAACAGGAGAGCTGTTTCCATTCGTCATCTGACAGACCAACCCCACAGCTGTGCAAACCCAGTCTCAGGGTTAGGATTTGCCCTGCCCCAACGTTCACCCCATCTATGACCTGCTAGAGCACTTAAAGGAAGCTGACCAGAAGACTCAAAGATACAGGCTCTCCACAGCATAGAGCGGCAGGATACCGAGTAAAATCCTAGGGAGGCCAACATCAATAGTGTAGCAGGAACCAGAGGTCTCAAACCACACCAATGTCACTTTGCAATAAACACACTTGCAAATAAAGATGATGGACAAAGGGGTAAAGGGGTCTACAATGTGATTATTGTGTCACACTGCAGCTCCCATGATAAGATATTTCTTTTTCCTTTTTTATTTCTTCCCTTATTTTTTTTTTAGAGTGGGGTGTTATTGGGGTGGAGGGTGAATGTAAAGGGATAGCGAAGTGAATGGGATCAATATACATTATGCAAAAGATACATAGAACAAATGTAAAAAAACATAACTCCTGAAAAGAAGAGTAATAGTTTGACCTTCTAAAAATTGCACTAAGTAGTCAAAGTGAAAGTGTCAGTAATCTTTATGCAAGAGTCACAGGCTCATGCTGTGTGTTAAACAAGTCGGGTGGATTATTTCATGTAAGGAGCACACGCGCCCAACTCTATGCTACATCAGTGGAAATGATAAAAAAAAAATGTGTAGGTCTGAAGATTCTGCTAGCTGACATTCACGGTGTTCAAGGAACAGTATAATGCATTGGATAGTGGGAGGAAGAAGGTTATTAATTCTATTCCATTGGTCAATGAGTTGTGTGCTATAGGTTTTTTCCCTCCTTCCTCTTTAATTCTTTGCAAAATATCCCCTTCTAATATCTGGAGGAAAAGAAAACATGTAGAATTTTTTTTTAATTTTTTCGCAATCTAGCTCTGTTTGGTTGGCTCAAGGCAGATTCTTCACTGGGCCACATAAGCGTTAACTCAACACAAACTGCTTTCCCTGTGGTTATAATCTCATGACCACTCCCTCCAGGAACTTGTTTAGCTGAACAGCTCCATAAAATATAAATCACATTCTCTCTTTTTAGTTCACTCTTACAGAAAAGGTAGAGGTAATTTTCTTTCCCATTCCCAGTGAAATTAATGTGAAACAAATGTAGCTGATGCAAGCGTTACTTAAGCCTAAAATGAACAAAACAAGCATTTGAAATATTATATCCGAAGAAGAAAGTGTTGGGAACATCTGTTTAAAGATTTTCTTTCATTTTCTCTGGGTAAATACCTGCAATTTATCTTTAAAATAATGAAACCATATTAAATTTAGTTCCATTTGTTCCATGTGTATAAGAGGAGTGCTTTTAATGTACCTTTTCAAGATTGTGTTTTTGAAAAATTAGACGAAGCATTACTGGATATGAGTGAAGCAGAATGAGGTAACAGGTGGTGCTCAGGAAGGATATTTAAAAGTTGATCTCATACTCATCGTCTTCTTCTCCTTTGCTGCAAGTTTTAGTGCAGAGGGGAAAAAAAAAGACTAGTTTCTCAGCACTTATAAAGTCTAGAACTGAACTCCATAGGTATATGTGCTTAAACTTTTAAGACTCTTGAGAATTTGTTGACATAATTTCGGAGAAAATTCAAATCCCTTCCCATATTACACACATCTTCTCATAGTCTTTTCCTTGCCTACTTCTCAAATTTCACTCAGACTTTGTCACCACCCAGACATTCACAAAATCCAACCATTCCTGTCTGGTACTTCAAACTATGTATTCCGTCGAGTGTAGACATTTCCTACTTATTAAACACCTAGGCAAGTTTTCTCTCACTTAGATTATGTGCAGTTACTATCTTGTTTGAATTTGAAATGTTCAGAATAAACTTACACAGCACAGTATGAACTTCTCACTTAGAGACATTGTCACAGATAGAGTTTATTTAGAATTGAGTGATTGGCTGTATCTAGGATTTTCATAGTTAATATTTACTTTTACATTCTTGAATGCTGAGATGAAATATGTGCTTTATGTGCAGAATACCAACAATGTAATACCCCAATGAAACTGAAATCATAAACAAAATATGTGACCAAATTACAAATATATGAAATATAATATCAAATTAAAGTTACCACATGGCCAGTAGGGAATTAGAGAAACTTCTCTTATGGCAACAATTCTAATTTCTGAGTAGAGAAAATGTAATAGAATATGCAAATGTCTCATGCATAGTGTCTTATGATCTGATTTTTGTTTATTTTTGTGTTATGTTTCACATAAAATGTAATCACAGAAAGATATTGTCTCTTCTCATTGCCAGGGGTGCATTCAAATGTCTGGACCATAGGAGAACTCACATCAGTATATATAAATAAATTTATATAAGCTTTCTTTCATTTCACTGAGTTATATTTCACTTCTTATGATAAGTCTTTGAAAAGATCCTTGCCAGACCTTTTACTAAAATCATGGAGAAATTAATTTGCAGGCTCGTGGCATTTAGCGCAACTGTTTGAGCACTAATAGGAAGCAATAAAAGTAAATGTAACTACGTTCTTGAAATATTTGCTTAGTAGTTCTCCACTGTATACTGTTAGCTTTAATAAACGAAGCAACACAGTTAATGTGCTAGTTAGTGACTGTGGGAATATCTACTTTTTGACCTGCCCTTGGCTCCCAAGGTTAGAAGGTTTCATTTGCACTGACATGGGGTTTACTGTGAGCCATTAGTTGAAATCAGTAAATGGAAAAGAAGGAAAGAAGGATATTGGAGAATTTCTGCAAATATAATCCTGAGAAGGACAGGAGGGTCATTTTTCAAGCAGAGGATTGGTGAATCAGAGAGCCTGACCAAAGGCGAGCAGGAACTGTTAATAGTAAATCTAGTGGCATATTCTCTTACATTCTGAATACCAGAACTAACCATGTGGCTCAGTCTGCACATAAAGTGAATAGAGACACATGATGCTTATGTTGTCTGCATTCTCTAAGCAGTTTTAAGCTGAATGTAAATATTTGGTAATAAACCTATGTACCACAAATTATAAGCTTGTAACAAGTTCTACTGGACTTTTAAATGAAAGTGTGAATTTTAACAGCATCATGTAGTATCTTAAATTTAGTAAATTAAATTTCACGTGAATTGAAACAGAACCAATGAACTTTAAATTATTTGACATGAATATTTTCTTCTACTCCTAAATTGTAATATCAAATTTTAAGTGAATCTTTAAAAAACATATACTGCTTCTCTTTTTGATCTGCTATTTTAAGCAATAAACTATATTGAGTTATTAGTTTTACTGCCAAATAGATAAAATGCTGATGGAAATCAGGTTTTGGTCTCATAGAGTGAAAACTTCTTCACACTCAACAGATAGAGTGTAAAGAAGAGTTATTCTTATCAGTCAAACATTTTTCATTTGCTTGACAGAGATGTAGGAGAGTCTCTTAGAGTTTACTTTAAAGATCATATTGAATATGTGATTCATGTGGGATTTCCAATACATTTTCTCTGAACTACACTGGAATAGTTTATTTCTATTCATTTGCAAATTGTGTACATGTGAACAGCATATTGTGTATGTGTGTGTGTGACAGAGAGAAAACACATGTGTGTCACTTAACTGATGACAATTTCCTCGTTTTGTTAAATAGATGTACTTTGAAATTAAAGATGCTCATGGGTGGATGTAAGAAATCATATGATTTCTTACAGACTGTACTTTACTTTTTACCCCACTTTTTCTTACTGTCTTTCTTTTGGCTTTTATAATCTCCTTTGCAATTGTACTGATTAGCTCTTAGATCCTAGTAGCAGCACTAATTCCTCTGATGAGAACATGCAGGCCTTTGACCTGCAAAGTAAACACAAGTGTCAATGGCAATACTACCCTAATCCAACAACCATTGATTTTTAACCTATAATGATTTATCTTTTCTGCATTGTGCTACTCAATTAAGCACTGTTCTTATTTAATGATTTTCGCCATTACATGTGATTTCAATGCTAATGTCTACCTATGCTAAAAATCTGCTGTCATAGTTATTTAATTGCCTCAATTCTACAATATATTCATCTACATACTTCATGAGGTGCAAATTCTTGAGATAATTAATTGATCACACTACATGTTGTTTGAGAATTCCTAAGTTCTGAAATCTTGAATTTTAAAAGAATCAAGTCAGTTTTCATGTTTTTCCTCATGTATTTTACATGTCATTGTTTAGTTAATATTTAGGCATAGAAAAAACTGGGAGCCTGTTAATAATATTGATGTATTGGTATACTACACCAAAGATAATAATATTTTAAGTTGATGATTATTTCTGTATTTCAAGGGAAAACAAAGGAAAAAAATGAATACACATTTGAAGGAATGATTCTTGAAACTGTGTTATTATGATTGTGGTTTGTAGCTAATACCTATTTATGAATCATTTCTCAATCACTATGACTAAATGTGACATAGAAATCCTAAAGGATGTAGATTTTATTTGAACTCAGAGCATCGGATAGTCCAGTCTGTCATGGGAAATCATATCAGGACAGTTAAGTTCATATGACTGAGTAGACATCAAAATAAGGGAGAATGCAGAGTTTCTGGCTTCCTCTTATCATCTTTTCTATTTTGTCCAAGTCCACCGGTCATGGAAGGCGTCACCTATATTCAGAATGTGCCTTATTTCTTCAATAAATCTCTTGAAAATGCCCTCATAGATATGTCCACATGTATCTGAGATATGGGCCTTAGCCTTCCAATCCCAGGCAAGCTGAGTGGGAAGATTAATCAGCACCCATGAGCCTATCCTGTTCTTATTTAGACTATGCAAGAGCACATCATAAAGTAATAATATATTATGGACTGTACTATGCTACTTTCTCTGATAAAATCAATGAATTTGAGATTTAATCATGTTGTTTCACTTATTGCTAATACAATTAATTTTAATGCTAAAAATGTTCATTATAGAATTCAAATGTAGATTTGTATGGAGAAATTCCTACTGACGGTAAACTTGTCAAAGGTTTGTCATCCTGACTATGGAATGGTCAATACATCCTCTTTTGGCATACTTTAGGTACCTAAGCCTACCATTCTCTAGGCCACAGAACAGTTGACCTCAACTCCTCTTTGCCATTTTCAAGACAATCCTCTTATTGTACTGCTTCCTCTTGGTTCAAATTAACCAGTCATGAACTGGCCTTTTCTGTTTTACTTTTTTTTTAGTATTTTTAAAGAAAAATTTAAAGTTGTACTGTAAGTGTATTATTCCCTACTTTTCTTTTCCTTCCTTCATATATTCTCAAATATAACATATTTATATTATATAAAATCTATATAATATTATGATGCATATAATATTACACATAGTATATTATACCATTTACAATATAGTATATTAAAGTATATTGCAATATATACATAATATTTAATATAATTTGCAATTTATATACTTATTTAATTATGCATGTTATATACACAACATGCATGTATATGCATGAAAGATTTTATTACATTGATGTGGGATTCTCCTCTGTATGTTGTGAATACCACTGGTTAAATAAAAGAAGCTGATTTGAGCTTGTGATAAGGTAGAGCAGAGCTAGGTGGGGAATGCTAAACTGAATGCTGGGAGAAAGAAGGTGGTGTCAGTGAGAATCCATGTAGCCCCACCAGAGAGAGATGCCGGAATGGAATTTTATCCCAGTGAACCACCACCATATGGCGATACACAGATTAATGGAGATGGGTCAGTTTAGCATATGGGTTAGTGAGAAATATGCTTAAGCTATTGGCCAAACACTATTGCAAATAATATGGTTTCTGTGTGATTATTTCAGGGCTGAGCAGCCGGGAACAAACAATTGGCCTTCCTACTACAATATATTATATTGCAAATGTTTATATATAATATTTAATATGTTGTTTGTGTGTGTGCATTCAGTACTGGATATCCAATTGGTGTGCTTTTTCTTAGGGAAGACACATTTTTTTTCATTCTCAGAACCCCTTCTTTGCCTGTAGGACTTTGTCTAGTGTTGAGCCCTCCTGAGATTTCCCCCCTTCCTTATAAACCTGTCTGTTGGTATTGTCCTCATTCAATTCTTCTTAGCCAACCATTCTGGTGAGGCATAGAAGTATAACCTTTGTCATTGCTGGGAGATAACATTTCATTGCAGAAATTTCTGACTTTTATAGTGTTTCTTGTACCTCTCTTCTGCAAGGATCTCTGAGCATTAAGTGTAGGACAGGAGGTGCACATGTATCCATTGGGACTGCTCTAAAAATTCTACATTGTGATTTGCTGAGGTTTTCTGCAATGGTCTTCTTCCATTGCAATGAGCAGCTTTCTTAATGAAGGTGGAGAACAATGCTTATTGTAGGTATTTGATTAATAATTAGGGTGAGTTTATGCCAGTAAACTGAAGAATACATGGCATGCCCTTACTAATTGCAACTTTCCAAGTTTACCTGAGAAACGATGGAAGGAAGGTTCAGCAGCCTCAAGCAAGAAACAGGGTAAACACAAGGTAACATATCGGGGGGGGGTAATAGAAGTTTGGAAATATCTTAAGAAAACTCACAGAGTATTAAAGGGCCTAAATACAGTTTTTTTTTCTTGTTTGTTTGTTTTTGTTTTTCGAGACAAGATTTCTCTCTAGGTTTGGAGCCTGTCCTGAAACTAGCTCTTGTAAACTAAGCTGCCCTTGAACTCACAAAGATCCTCCTGCCTCTGCCTCCCCAGTGCTGGGATTAAAGGCGTGCACCACCAACACCCAGCTATATTTGCAGTTTGATGGAGACTGACAAACAGAAATGTAGAAAGGAAAGAAGGGGCAAAGGAAGAAAGAGATGAGGGTGAGATGGAGAGACGAAAGGAAGGAAAAAGAAACAAAGAAAAACAGCAGGAAGGGGAGAAGAAGGGAGAGTTAGAAAGAGGGATTGAAGGGAAAAGTAAAGAGATGACTAGACTTACATATGTGTGTTTGTGTATGTGGAGAGGGTAGGTGCTTTGTGTCTCCCCAGGAAAACTCTCACACAACAACTTTCCTCCAAGAACCAGGAATTCACAAGCCTCATGTGGATCTCCAGTACTCAAATGATTTCCCTTTGCTAGCTGCCTTCCATGCAATAGAGACCAATATTAATTCCTCAGCTATCATTACAATGATAGCATACTTTTGTCTATACTTGGCCATTTTACTTTATTAATATTCATTATGACTTAACAGATATGATTATACATCTTCCAGTGGACATACAACTATTGTTTCTATATAAATAGTAGTGGAATCCCTGTCTCTGTAGCAAAGTTGAAGCATTACTCCAAAGTGACTTTTGGTTCTATTAATTGGAACAATCCAGTCAAGATTCTATCAATGTTCTGTTGGGTCCATCCATATAACTGCCAAGATTTGATTCTCTTGGCTTTGAGCCTCAGTGTTGTACAATGGTGCAATTTTATAATGCAATATTATTGACATTTCTTTTACGATCGTGATGCTGAGTTCTCTCTCTTGTGCTTCTTGACAGCTCAATTATTTTCCAGGCTTTAAGCCAGTTACCCTTCACACCACTTAGTTACAAGGCTGTCCAACCATTCTGGATAAATGAGTTTGAGAGATATATTAAGATTTTTCTTCTGTCTGTGCATTGCCTTTTCTTTACCTCTATTCTACCTTTGGATGAAATTAACTTTTTAGTTTAATGAAGCTATCACATTGACTTTTGTTAAATAATCATTTGTTATGCTTTTTGTCTTCTTGAAAAGGAAAAGATTTCATCACGGTATTATAAAAAGAAAATTCATTTTGTAAATGGCATTTTTTGTTTTTATTACTAATTCAGTCTATGATTCATTCAAAATTATTTGAAATAATAAGTGAGGCAGTCCAAAAATCACAATTTCCTACTCTGAGTATTTTAATCCTATTATCAAATCTATTTAAGAGCAATTATTTTGATGCTGACATTCTGTAACTTTTTGTTGAAAAATTGAGATTCTATTCACATTTATCTGTGGGTTCTCTCACATGTAAATGATTTGCACCTATGATGTCATTCTATCTTTATTAATGTACAGTATTGTAATAATTGGACTATATCTTCAAATTTGTACATTTCAGCATAGCTATAGGGTTCTTTGCAGGATCATTTCCCTCCATGTAAGAAGAAACCAATCATGAAAATAGAAATCTTATTGAGAGTAAAACTGGGATTGTACTAATCCCACTAACAATGTTGGAGAAGAGATCCTGATAATTTTGACACTTGCAAACTGAAGACGTGACGTGTGCCTCCATTTATTTAAGTATTTAACGTGTCTTATTTGGTATTTGTGGTCACTAAAGAAGTAATATGCATTTTATTGCTGTATAACTTCATTTTTAAAAAAAATTATCAGGTGCAAGTGTCTTGATTCAGCCTGCATACATGGTACTTTCTTTGTTGTGTTCTTACTCCGGTGGCTTTATATACACAAATATTCTACTAAACTGCCAGAAATGAACAATAATGTTTTTATTACTTGAGGCATGTATTTTCCTAAAGTATGTATTAACATTCATTGTAGACAAAATGAATTAGGCCCTTTAAAGTTTGGAACCAATAATAACTTATGGTGATCTATGAAGTATTTAATATACATATGAGACCAGGTGACCCAATTGGGTAAAGACAAAGTTAAATGGCTCTTATCCACACTTTTGAGTATGTTCTAGAAGTGAATTTTTGAATACACAAAAAATGTCTAATAATTTTAATGAATTTTAACATCATAGTAATGAATGAATAATATTACCATTGTTCATAGACATCTATATGTCTCAGTTCATTGTCTGTTGTTTATCATAGCATGGTTCGACAGAAGCAGCGTAAGGAGCTCTTTCAGCTTGCAATTTCAGCTTCTCTCAAGACAGGGATGGCACAAAGCTTGGAGCTTGAAGGAAGTGATTGGATTGTGATGTCTGAAACCAGAAGAAGATAACAATGCAAGCTTCACTCACTTTCTTCCCTCTTTCAAACTCATCTATGGGTCCAGTACATCAAATGGCATTTCCCACAGTCAGGGCCAGGGTTGTGACCTCATCTATTGGCATTAGAGGTCCTCCGAGATGATGTCATACTGACTGTTAATACTAATCACTGTGTTATGATGCAGGACAGTCACATGATATTTAAATTTGTTGGTAAATAAGATCTCTATATGTCCTATCCTAGAGGGGCTGTTAATACTTCATAAAGAGATAGATGGTAAATAGTGAGATTTGGAATTGAGAGCAACCACTTCTGTTGTGTCTCTATTACTTTCAGCAAACTTACTGTGTTTTAGGAGTTAGGTACCCAACTCTAATATTTACCTTTCGTGACTATTAATAACACAGTATATTCAGTGTTCCTTAAAGAAAAGCATACAGATTAGTTATACAGTACCAAATAGTCAGCCCTAAAAATATGCATACAAATCACAATAGGCAGACTGAGTAGCAGGTTTTATATGGATGAGTACACACACACACACACACACACACACAAATATATACATATATATTTAATTGTTGATATATATCAAAAATTAAAAGAGGCTGTGAATTTGAGACTATAAAAAAACAGTGTACATTGGAAGGATTGGAGCAAGGACAGAAAAGGTGAAAAAAAGACAGAATAAACAAGTAGTATAGTAATAGTTAATATTATTACAGATTCTTACATATTCCACATAGTAAAAATAAGTATATAATAAAATCAAACTTGTGACTTGTTTGTAGAAATGACACTATATTTTAATTCTTAATGCCTTTTGAGTATTTATTTTAGTTAATATGGAAAGCATTCATGGCAATTGCAACATGATTGCCACCTAGTGGGGGTAGCAGTAGATTACAGGTACATAAACCTAGAAACCTGTAAAGGGTCATTTTAGAAAGAAAAGAAACTCTGTCTATACAAGGATTCAATTTGATAAAAAATTAAAAGAAACATGGAAAGATGTGTTTTAAGTAAACTCATAATGTAAAAGTTTCTAATTTAATGTACTTTTCTATCCCCAAAAAGGAACATTTCACATTGATGTGTAAGAGAAGACTTCATAAAAAATTTGATATTGCCACATATTTAAGGGTATAAATGAGAAGGGACACGTATGTAAAGGTCATCCAGGTGTCAGAATGCATTTGTAAATGATGATATACTTCAGGGTAGAGGTGTGACCGCGTGGCCTGCATTTAACCAGATCCTCTTGAATTCCAACTGTGCCATTTGACCTGTGAGGTCTTCAGTGCAGGAATTTAACCTTAAGATTTTAGTTATTTAAAATAACATTGAGTCACATATATTTCTAAATAATACCTGCCTTAGTACAGTAGTCTGAGATAAGCACCCAATAATTGCATTAACTTTATGTTAAAGCTTAACTAATGCTGCACTAATTCTATTCAGAATATATATATTATCATACTATATATATATAATAGTATGTGCATGTAGGTTTTTGTTCATGTATATGTGCCTTTTTAGACATAAGAAGCCAGAAAAGTTATGTATATAAATTATGACTTTTTATTGTATTGGTTACATTTATCATTCTGTGATTGAACAACTGATAAATGATTTAAAGAAGGAAGGTTTTATTTTTTTTCTTTTTATTTATTTTTCTCCCATACAATACATCCTGGTCACAGCCTCTACTTTTCCCAATAATCCACCACCTCCTATTTTCCCCACTGACTATTGCTTTCTCCATTTCGTTTCAGACAANNNNAAAAAGCAGGTCTCCCAGGGATATCAGCTGGACATGACATAACAAGATGCAATGAAGCTAGACATAAACCCTCATATCAAGGCTGGACAAGGCAACCAAGAAGTGAGACAGCCCCCACTCCACCTGTTATGGGTTTCACAAACACCTAAAACTAAACAACCATAATATGTATGCAGAGCACCTGGGGAAGACCCATACCGGCTCTGTGGTTGCAGCTTCAGTCAGTGGGAGCCGTTACCAGCATGGCTTAGTTAATTCTGTGGGCCTTGTTCTCCTGGTGTCTGGGATGGCCCTGTCTCTTACAATTCTTCTTCCCCTTCTTCCATAGGGTTTGCAATGCTGAGGCAGTGATGGCTCAGAACATGTGAGAGTGGCCCACTAATGACTGGCCTAACTTGAGGCCCAAGAAATGAGAGGAAGCCCAGGCCTAATGCTGCCTGGATGAACAGGAACCAGAAGCTGAATGGCTCAGAGACCTAGGAGTGAACCAAACATGCCTGAAAATAAAAGCCTATTTTTAATTATATTCTGCTATAATCATAGATGGGTGTCTAACCCAAATGTCATCAGAGATGCTTTCTTTTACAGCTGATGGCAGCAGAGGTAGAGACCCATTCCCAAATATTAGGAAAAGTAGATTTTTTTTCCCTCAGAGTATAGGAGTGTAGTCCTGCATTATAAAGCAGGCATGCAGAGAGCAGTGTGGTATGGTTAGTCAGAATGCATCAGCAGCCCAGAAGCGCCGAGTGCTCAATGCCAGTTTTTAGCCGACCGTTTCCTTTTTGTTAAGTCAAGGACCCCAAAACAGGATTTCTTACACATTAGCAATTAATCTTCTTGTTCAGCTAAGCCTTCATAGAAGTACACTCTTACCTACACCTAGAGATGTGCTTCCATTGTAATTTTAAATCCAGTCAAAGTCACAATAGCAACTAACCCTGACTGTAGTGATATTTCATTATTACTTTAATAAATAGAGCTTGCCTGAAGACTAGAGAGTAAAGCAGCCCCGGTGATCCAGCCTTACAGACCAGGCAATGGTGATACACACTTTAGTTTAACATTGAAACCAGACGGTAATGGTGCACGCCTTTAATCCGAGAACCAGAGAGGAATATAAAACAGGAGGTAACTTTCAGACACAGTCTCATTCTGAGATTCCAGGAGGCAGGATAGCTAAGTCAGACTGTGGTAAAGGTAAGAGCTAGTGGCTGACTGTATTGCTTTTCTGACCTTCCGGTTTAACCCCAATTTCCGTCTCTGGGTTTTTATTAATCGAGCTCTACCCAACAGCTACTTTATTGAATTTATGTAAAATGTTAAAAGGGAATTTATATCATGCCATTGACTTCAGATTCATTTATTCAATAATCTTTCTGTCACATGTACTTAATGGTAATTGCAACAACATAACCAGTTAACACATTTTATAATCAGTCAAGCAAGTATAATTGAATTTTATACAGAAATGTAAAGCATAATCTTATTATGAATTTTATGTAGTTAGGCCAAAGTTTTTGGTGGTTCAAATTTGGAGTACTTTGTAAGAAATGTAAAATGTTATATTGTTATAATTCAAATCTGTGTTGGTTTTGCGGTTGGATAGATTTCAGAGGCTACTGTCATTTGTTAAAAACACTCAAAGAAGGCTTCCATGTGACCCACACATGAGCATGCTGTGTCTGCCTGTCTCAAGGACACATGGCCGGGGAAGACCCAACTGGGAAGATGTAGCTGCAGTGTCTCCCTGATCATGCTTCCGCATTTTCTTTACCTGCACGATCAGATTGAAATTGCATCCTTTGATTCCTTCTAAACTGTGTCATTATATGAATGGTCTAAATAAACTATTAACCTGTGATCACATTTCTTATAACTGCAGATTATTTATTTTGAAATCTACTTAAGCAAGAAAAAAATAATAATCTCTCTGGATTTCAGAAATAAAAAGGGGGGGAGGCCAAGAGCGAGACATACGCCCTGATGTTTAACTATGGAAGCAGAACATCAAACTCACATACCAAGTTATCTCCAGATAACAGGAGAGAAAGTAATTGAGGAAATCTAGTAGATCCAGAATAAGCTGCAAAACAAACAAACAAACAAACAAAGAAACAAAAAACTCAATGAGTTTGGAGAGAATGGGTTATTTGTCCTTTATGGAAAGTGCACACTCATTAGCTGCGTTTTACGTAATTAGGAATTACTTACCATCATACTCTACTAGAGTGTGGGAGACAGACTTTCAGTTATGTTGTTGAATAGCTATTTGATTTGAAACAAGTTGATACATGATTTATGAAGCATATACTAATGTACTGGACAAGAGTTGAATATTTATTAGATATATACTAATTATTTATTGATACTATTCTTAAATATTCAAATCTACTCTTTTTTCTTTATTCAGCCAGGAGTAAAACCAGGTAACTTGTATGGAGAACTCCCATTTGCTGTTCACAGATGCAGATGTATACGGGTATAGCTTGTGATGTCAGAATTAGCGTAATGCATAGCGGTTGTTATGGAATTTTCCTTTTCTAACTTTGATCTTTGTAGCTCCCATGTCAGTGGTCATGCACATTTTTCCAACTAGTTATCTCATTTCAATCTAATAGTATTTATAAGTATTTATTTATTTATTACATATACAGTGTTCTACTTACATGTAGACTTGCAGGCCAGAAGAGGGCGCCAGACCTCATTACAGATGGTTGTGAGCCACC
>LOEQ01004013.1:154240-171029 GCA_001685075.1 Bramus lutescens
TGGTATCTCAGCGGCTATTGGCTGAAGGAGCGGAAGGAGCTCCCGCAACATAACAAGAGAATCATTTATTAGTTTCTTGGCCCTGAATTTTATAGTCCTCAAAGTTTGTGAGAAATGAGTATCTATTGTTGATCAAATTCCTAGCTGGAGGAAGTTTTGGCTAACATAGCCAAATGAACTGAGACTCAGATCCAATAAATTGTACACTCCTTAGAAGAAAGGTAGAATGATTATTCCAAAGAGGAGTTTCAGTAGTTTGAGTACAATAGCCACCAAATACTAAATGTTTAAGTGATGAACTGTCAGTGATTGCATGAATATATTCATTCTTCTGCAATAAAAAGATGCAGTAAGAAAAATATTGATGGGCTGCTTAAATGTTACAATTTTCCAAAATTTTGGAGAGAAATGAAAATTCAGAAAAACAAAACTTTCAAATATTCATATCACAGTATTTTCCCTCTCTTATACAGTAAACAGATACAGAGAAAGGTTAATGAAGAAGAAATATGAACAGATTTAAGCTAATTTGCCCACCATGTTAATGGTTATGCACCTTCATTATCGCAAGTCTACCTTTCTCACCAGTTAAAAATAATTTACATAAAATAACTGAATAGCATCCAATTGTTTTAAAAGTTAGTTTAGCATGTTAAAATCATAACCCCTTTGTTTTGATAAACACTCTATGCAGACATAAAAACACTTGGGTATAATTTGTTCATGAGATAATTTTAGGTGAGAAACTGGAGCAGCTCATCAATTATAGAAGTTGCTGTCACACATTTCAGAAAGTACCCTGCTTCTCTTGATATCTATTTATAAAATAGGAACATGCTTACAAAGCTCAGTGATTTTTAATTTCAAAAAATGGCACTATTACATCTCATATATTCAGGGTTACAGTGGAAGGTGAGACTATTTTCAGTCTAGCATCTGCTTGATTTTTATCTCCTCTGTAGAATCCCCTACTCAGCCACACTCAAAAGTGACTTGATAAGACAGTCACCAAACTGAAGCTCATGAGATGTGCATGCATGAAATGTGGAGACAAACAAACACCATTCTCTGTTAGACTGATAAATTCTTACTGAGAATGAAGCACCAGCATCAGTGAGGTCTTCACAGTTTCATGACAGGATGATTTATTATGCTGCCCATTACTCTGAATGACTTGCAAATTCCAGGCCAAAGGAAAAAAAAAATCTCTTTCAAAAACCACTGGGAGCCTGAATGTGATTTCAGAGAGTAAGTTACAGATGTTAATTGTTGAATTAAAAATTTAATATACTAAAATTACATTGTGGAAATTTTCTTAAAGCAAAAGTAATAATTGTGTGGCTATATGAGAATGCATATATTAAAAAATTAAATATTTTTGGGTGAAAGTCAAGAATTTTGTGCTTGAGCACATACCATATACTTCTTGAAGACTGTCCAATGCTGAGAGTTAGAAAAAAACCTTCCCCTTATTTACAAATACACATATTATTAACTTAAAGCTTAAGATATTGCATGGAAGACTTCTATTTCATTTTCTACAAGTGATATAGATTGATCCTTGAGAAATTTCTTTTCACACTTGGTCATATATACAACACAGTGCAAATGGCTTAGAGGTCTAAATGATACTGACGTATCACTTGGTTTTTCTTCACATAGGTATGAATGAATAAATGAGAAAACAAGAACTATGCACTGTCAGGGAAAGATTGATACAAGTTATCCCAGAGAAAAGCATGACATTGCATAATTTATTTCATTTTTTGCTTTCAACAAAAGGACTATATCCAGTACGAAATAAGAAACAGAACCTAACAGCATGGATAATTGTCACTGAGTATAGAGTGGTGGTGTCTTGACAGGGGACTACTGTGGCTACTCTATGCTGGATGTATGTCTATAGCACGCCACTGCATTCCATCTCAGGGGCTGGGCCCAGAACATTTCTATCAGTGGTATTTATGCTCCTAACATTTCTAAAGTACTGAAATGTTCATCTTTTAGTATATACATTTCAACCAAAGTATCAATATAATTTTAAGCTGTAATCATATGAGTTCTACCAATAAGATTTTCAATCAATTATATAATGTTTGAGACATCCAATCTTTAAATTTTAAAAAGTGTTTATATATATATATAGATAGATAATTCTGTTCATTTTCAAATAAAAACAAAATTTGCAGAATAGTATTTCACTAAGTAGTGAATATTTACACACATACAAAATTGTATATATGCAATTTGTATACATATATAAGCATATGTACATATATGTGTACAAATTGTTCATCATTAAACAATTTAAATATATATTTACTAAAACATGTCAATGTTTTCTTGTCATGTGTTGCTTTCTGTAGCAAATACTTTTTAAAAATAAATTACTTTGGCCATATTTGAAATAACTAGTGATTAAGGCTGCAAAATCAAAGGACCTGAAGGGAACAAAATCAAAATCATTCTATGGGCTTTTGAATCTGACTTGAAATAGGACAAAAGAAATCAGCATCATAGGCCAGGAAAAATCTGTCTTCTGCCTGAGGAAGTGATAACACAGGTCATATTGTGTTGGGTCCACAGCAGCATACTGATTCTTGATCACCACAGAGTCCAGGACAACATGGGTGTGTGTATCCACACTGATTCTGATTTAGAGCGACCAGATGTTGCTGGCACCTTTTACCAAGATATTTGCTTCATTTAGTCAGAGCGATTAGTAGGAAAGCCCATGCTAGAATGAGTCTACTCTCCTGTAAGCAATGCTGAGGCAATGATGGAGCAAAATAGCTTATCCACAGTCAGTCAGCGGGAAGTTTTATTCTGACACCTCTCTTCATTAATCTGCACACATGACTGCTTGGAGAGACAGTGAGTTGATTAGGTCTGCAGCACCAGCAGCATGCAGGCACTCATCACCACTTCTCATTTCCATATGACCCAGATGGTGTAGCTGCTTGACTGCAATTTTCCTTTCTATGACTTTTTAATAGATTCCTTTTTTTAAGATATTGACTGAGGACCCTCTTATGGATATTTAAACCAAACTAAATTTACTTTTCTTCTAGCAGCAACTAGAAGCAACTACAAATTGAAAACAGTGACAAAATGCCCAAATGATGGATTTCTAATTATTTTTGTGAGTAAAGGAAACTCAAATGCCACAAATTATCAGTCTGCTGTCTCCTGAAATATTTAAGGAAGAATTCCCAGAATACAATGGTGTAATAGAGCAGATACTCACTTCAACAACAACAAAATAAATATAACTTAACTGGAGAATATATATTTAGATCAATCCAAAGAGATCAAGGGGTGTTTTAAGTGAGGGCATAAAAGAGATGACAACTTAAACCTCACAACAGTTGTTATGCATAAAATGAATTGCATCCTAGAATTAGGTAAATACAGAATAAGATTTATGTGACTTATCTGTATTTACGATAATGTATCATAGATATCAACAGGGTACACCATTCCTAGCAACACAGAAGACTATCATATTGGAACACCATTGACTTCTTCACACATGTTCTACAGAGACTATTCCTAAATACTGTCCACATCAAAAAAAAAAGGAAAATGTTTTTATTCATTTAAAACTCTTTCTTGTGAAAGCTACTTCTTTAAAATTATTTGATTAAATGTGTGCTAGGAGTACATAATGACCTAGGAGTAAATATAAAGGCTCCTGAGCAGCAAGACATGCAGTGCTAATTATCCAGGAAAAGTGCAAGTGAAAATGCAGCTCACTCTTTAGTCCTCACTTCTTTTCTACCCCATGTGCAGCACACATCCCTTCAGTGGCCGTCAAGTCGCTACAATGATACTGTACGATGCATTTTGTTACCCGTGAAGCTGACTTTCAGCACCTCTCTCAATGATCATTACTTTTACAAGAATTACCTTAAGTACCAATATATATTTGCGTCATTGAAAAATAATGTATTAGGAAACTCCTAGCACAAATTTGGAATGGCACATCTTCCTACCATGAATTAATTCAAAGTCTTACTTGTTGAAGGTTTATTTTTAACGTCGATGCCTGTGTGTCTGCATTAGCTTAGGTGTACATTGCACATGCATGAGCCCACAGAGGCCATTAGAACTCACGGAACTGGAGGTTTAACTAGTTGTGAGGTACCTGTTGTGATCGCTTCCAACAGAATCCTTGTAGTCTGCAAAAAAGCAACAGCCACTCTTCACCACTTAGTCATCTTTTAGCCCCTCATTTCAAATCTTGAGTTGCAAATATTGTATAAAAATGTTCACTCTTAACATTGGCATCATATTAACCTTGTACATGATATTACATGGCATTCAATAGAATTGTTAAAGGATCAGTTTTGTGTTGTCTGCCTCATTCTTTTGGATCAATGGCAGAAGACCAACCTGTGAGAACGGATCAGAACCAGATCAATTGGACAGCATTGTTGGGCAGATTCTTTAAACAGGTATTCAGTGTGTAATAGGACAGGGTAAACATCCAGGGTTGTGACTTTAGGTATTCAAGATAAATGATCAATAATTTTAATTACTGTAGCCACTACCTCCTCAAACAGTGAGCTATAGCCTTGTATAACAACAAATACACAACTCTTATGCCTCACATGTTTGTGCATCATCATGAGATCTCTACAGCCTTGCATCTGAGCAAACATGTATGTACTTTTCCCTCTACATACTCTCATACTGAACAATGTTTACAGTCCTCCCCTATCACCATGACTCATTTGAGCTTTTTGACAAACATCTGAATTTCAGGGTTTTAATTGTATATGCAAAATGTCAGCCATTCCAGAAATAAGTCTTTTTAATAATTTATTTTTATTTTGTATGCTAAATAAATTCTTTTTATTTTGTATGCATTGGTGTTTGGTCTGCATGTTTGTCTGTGTGAGGATGAATGACCCTAGAGTTGCAGACAGTTGTGAGCTGCCATGTGGGTGCACGGAATTGAACCTGGGTCCTCTGAAAGAGCAGTCAGTGTTCTTAGCTGCTGAGCTACATCTGTAAGTCCCAAAATGAGTCTTTTAAAACACTTTCTGATGATTATTTCTCAGAAAGTAACTATCACATTAGTGTTTCTTCCGATTGTACTAGGAATGCAGTGTAAGAAAGTTTTTAATTTTAAAAATGATGCTTGTGCTGCAGAATTTCTTAAGAAAATTTCAAAACTGGAAAAATCTATTTATTTTACTATTATAACTGTTTCACAATTAGGACAGAATTTCAAACTACTTCTGAAACTACATAAACATACTTCTGCTATTTTGTAAAGCATAATCACAAAGAAAGCATTTTCAGTAATGGTGGATTTTAATTAAAAATATCAAACTTGAAAAACATCGAAGATTCTGTTTGTAATGCAATATAACATATTCTTTTGAGATTCACTTATTAATGTAAAAGTAATTAACCACATTAATACCATTAGTGTGCATCTTGCTTTTATTAGATGCACTGTAAATTTATGGATACCTTGGATTCATTTTAAAATACATTTCTTTTAGTTTGATGTCAGTAAATATTCAATTGGCATTCCTAGTTTATATAATGGCATGTCTGTAGTCACATAAAATCTCTCAAGTGAAAAATGATCACAAGTGAGCAGAATTTTATGAAGCCCTTCTGCTGTCAGAACCTGGTACCATCAATGAACGTCAGCAAACAAGAGCATGGTGTGTGTTTCTAAAGCAGATTCAGGGATGGCCTGCAGTTCTTTCGCAGCAGTAGCCTTTTACTGTGTCAATCATAAATAAGTAAGTAAAATCAGCATATAAGCACCAGTCTGGTCTAATTTAGTACAATGGCTTAAAAGAGAATGACCTTTGGGTAGTTGGAAATCTCTACTTACAAAAACATTACTAAAAATGAGTCCGTATTTCTAAAAGGCATGACTAAGAGAAAACTTTAAAACTTGTCAGTTGTGGAGAGTGATGTGGTACAATACTCTTGGTTAGCCTGGGGGATAATGGATGTGGATGTATATGTGTTGTTTTTATTGGCTAACAAATAAAGCTCCTTTGGCCTATGGAAGGGCAGAACATATCCAGGCTTGAAAAGAGAGATATAGAGAGAGGAGGCAGAGTCATGAAAATGACATGTGACTGCCAAAGGATACAGACACTGCATCCTTACCATTAAGCCACATCCTTGTGTCAATACACAGATAAATAGAAATGGGTTAATTTAAGATATAAGAGTTATCCAGGAATATGCTTGAACCATTGACCCAAACACTAATTTAATTAATATAGTTTCTGTGTGATTTTTCTGCTCTTGGCAGCTGTGAAAAGAATGAGCCATCTCTGCCTACAAAACGGCACCAGCTTGGGGAAACTACATCCACATGTAAACTGAAAGAGCTTGGGAAATAATTCTAGAGAGAAAAAGAACAGAGTTAAGCACAGCTTCTTGGTGTTTTTGCTCATAGGCTCTGTTTGCTGGCTGCAAGCAGAGACACAGCTTCATTAAGACAGGCTTCCTGAATCAGCATTAGCACCAAATTTGAGAGGCTCCTTTAAAAGACAGTTTCCTGCTTTATGCTGACAGAATGAACTCTGGCTCTTTCAGGAGGTCTTGCACTTAAATGGGGTCTGTGCACAGCACGTTGCAAATTGCTTAATTGTGACATAGACCTGCCGCATTCCTGGAGATATGACCATGACCATGGCTAACAGAGGCAGTGAACATTCCTCTGTCCTGTTGGACTGGGCAGAGCTAACAGGCAGTGCTATGGAGTTGGTCCTCACCATACCCACTTATCATTAAAAAAGAAAGTGTTCCAAGGCAGAAAATGTTTTCAGAGACTCAATAAAAGTAGACTGAGATGAAAAATACCATTCTGGGTCACAGTGTTGGGTAAATGGATATAGGTATGGAAGACAGAAGAAAAATAGTATAGACAGTCATAAAAGGAAATAGTTTTAAAAAGTTTAAGGAGACAATTAAATAATATAAAAGAGTGGGTTCAGGCAGTCATAGATTAAAGGAGTAAAAAAAAACATAAAGATGGATTATACACAGAGTCTGGATTTTGTATACTACTCCAGATTTTTTTAATTTTTTTTGTGTGCCTGCAGAGAGCCATGGGGCTCCTAAGCTAAACCAACATATATATAAGGTATTTTGACTTTAAAATTTGAGTCTAAGGATATGTTACTTTGGAAAAGCAGTTCTGCTTTTCTTTCCACAGAAGATAAGAATCTGTGGATCTGTTTTAGGCCAATGTGGTTTGATGGAACAAGAGCCCCACAAAAGGTCTCCATGAACCCTAAAATTGCTTCACCTAAAAATAAAGCATGAGAAAGCTATGCCCCAATTCCCAAAATGATTGTTTAGAAACGTTTGTTTTTATTTAAGGGGAATATTATATAGAAATGAATACTTTGATTTGGTATGGATCTTGGTCTAAGGTTACATATTTAATGTCAATTTTGTTATATGTGTATTTCTACTCTTGTTTAAAGTATTATGTCTTAATATCTCATTTAAAAGTGTAATATATAATTAAAAATAATAGATTAATAGTCATTTATATCAGTCAAAATTGTAATCTTGATAGTTAGGTTTTTTTTCTGGTGATGAACATTTTAATTTATTTTATACTTTAAAAAATCTTCCATTTTAGGGATACAAATAAAGCAAAATTTAAATAAGATCAGAATTCTTATTACTTAGTATCTAATATGATTTCAACTAAAGAGTGATTTGTTATTTAAGAATCAGGAAAATTATTTTTTCTCTACTGGCAATTAAACCAAGGACCTTGCACATGTTAGGCAGACACCATTATTGATGTATATCTTTAATGTTCAAGTTTTTATTTTGTGACTGGGTCTTGAATTAGGAGGGTCATCTGTCTATGTGTTACTTTCATTGGTTAATAAAGCAACTGCTTTGGCCCTTTGATAGGACAGCCCTTAGGTGGGTGGAGTAGACAGAACNNNTTAGGTGGGTGGAGTAGACAGAACAGAATGCTGGGAGAAAGAAAGCTGAGTCTGACAGACCATGAAGCTCCGGCCCAAGATGGACGTAGGTTAGTATCTTCCCGGTAAGCCACCAACTCGCGGTGCTGCACACATTAATAGAAATGGGTTAATCGAGGTTAGAGAGTTAGCCAAGAAGAGGCTAGATATAATGGGCCAGGCAGTGCTTAAATGAATACAATTTGTATGTTGTTATTTCGGGATATAAGCAAGACTTGCGGGAGCTGGGTCAGATGAAAAGAAGGCCTGCGCTCCCCTTTCACTACAGGGTCTCACACAAATTGTGAATTATCCTTTGGAAGTAAACAGTGACATTTGTTTTAGGCAATGTGGATCAGCACGTTGCCTTTTTAATGTGCGGGTGACATTATTGAGACTTCTTTCTGCTCTGGTAGCATAAACATAGGTGAAAGGAATGTCATGATGTCAAAGAAGACAATGAGTATGGGAAAAATTCAGATAAGATTTTGGTATACCCATTCTAGCAAATGTGTGACTACCAGATCAATGTTTTCTGACGTCAAAGCATCAGCCCATTGAAAACCTGAATAGGAATCATTGCTGTTGTATCAGAAGAGATGTTCTTCTTAAAGGGTTCTCAGATGCTCCAGGTTCTGGAGAACTCTCTCTGGAAGCACCTCCCTGAGACCTTAAAGGTGAGAGTAGAATATTTTCACAGAGACTGAGGATCACACCGTGGTAAGGCAGAGGAGGAAGAGATAGTTAGGTTTTCTAGATGTACAGACACATATTTCAGATGGCTAAAAATTCCTTAAGCCTTTCAAAGACTAAGGAACATGGCATTTTAAAGGTTTTAATAACTTAGACTTTTCTCAAAAGTAATATATGTCTGCTTTTGTCAGCACTAATTACTTCAAGAGGATGGTGGGCCTCCATGAAACTCCTTGTGGCATTTGCTAGCCATTTGAGCAAGAAACTACTCTTGCTTGAACTGCTTGATGGTAGTATCTATAAACTGGATATGTAAGACCCACAGAAAAATGACTGTTGAACTTGCCTAAAGAAGGTCAGACAGTCCTCAGCATTCCTGATTCATAAAAGAGTCATCCAGATATTCTGCGGGGCATAGAAGAAAGTGAGTGACAAACTGCTAATATAGGTGAAACAGTCTTTGCAGTTTCCTGCTTCATGGAAAACTCTGCCAGTTACTATGAGCCTGTAGACTGAAGATGGATGCCCTAATGGTACAGAAGAACTTTGGGTGATAATCCAGGCACCAAGATGTCTCCTTCAATTATAGAGTTTTTGAAATTGCTTACAATGTACTTTTTGTTCACTTATATAGTATATATCCTTCTGTGGTCTTTGGTGGAATTGAAGACAGATAGTTATAGTTTTCCTTATTTATGATAAAAGATAAACTAGATTAAAACTTTAAACTCACAAAGATAGGATACATGATAGAGTATTTTCCTCAATTTGCCAAATGTAAATGGAATAAATATTATAACTTGCTTGATAACTGTTTTGCATATATTATTTTACTATTTTAAAGTCAAAAACTTTCCTTTTTATTTATATAAAAATGGGGATATTTTGTCCTTTTGTGTATGTATTGCTTTTATTGACTAATGAATAAAGTTGCTTTGTCTCATGCCAGGGCAAAATATAGCCAGGCTGGAAGATATGTATGGAGAAAGAAAGAGAGAGAGAGAGAGAGAGAGAGAGAGAGAGAGAATAGGCATTATCAGCCACATAGCTGCCAAAGGAGACAGATGCCAGATACTTACCAGTAAGACACAGCCTAGTACCAATACATAGATTAATATAAATGGATTAATTTAAGATAAAAGAGTTAGCAAGTTATGTGTTTGAGCCATTTAATGAACAATTTTGCAATTAATATAGTTTCTGTGTGATTATTCTGGTATGAGTAGTTGGGAAATGAAAAAGCAGTTTTTGCCTACAATTGTTTGTCAATGCTCAAGTACAGTATGGCTCAGGGGTTTATATTTGTATATAGTGCTTTTTTATCTTGCCTAAAATATAAAAGGATAGAACTCATTCCTATTTTGTCACTCAATCATACTTTTGTCATTTTTAAAATTCCACTTTAGTGTTTTCCCAAATATAAGGAATAATTAAGTTCACCAAATAACCCTTTATTAGATACTATGCATTTATTAATAACAATCTCGTGCCCTATGACAGTAGTTCTCAATCTGTGCATTGCATTCCTATGTGGGGTTGAACACCCATTTCACAGAAATCACCTATACTGCCAGAAAACACAGATATTCCCTGCACATTCCATAGCATCAGCATTACAGTTAGGAAATAACACTGAGAATAATTTTATGATTATGGTCACTACAATGTGAGGAACTATATTGAAAGATTGTGGCATTAAAAAGGTTGATAATCATGGACCTAGAGAAAAAGCACATGTCAAATCATAATGTAATCACTTTGTAAAGCTTAATTTGTACTATGAACTAAGTAATGGGTTAAAATTCAAAGTATTCTATAAAATATCATTCATAGGAGAAATTGCATATATTTATGTTATATTAATTTGGCGAGATATAAGATGAATTTTATAGGATATGATGTAAAATTTTTACTACTCAAGAAGTTCTTTTCAGATTTTTTCTCAATATATAACAAGAAGATATTCTAATAGGGTGGATGCAAATAGGTAGATATAAAAATAGGAAAAAAACCACTTCAAGTATTCTTATTCTCAGTGTGTGTATATATGTGTGTGTGTGTATTAGCAATCTTGATGAAGAATAAAAATATGTATCCAGATTTAAGCAATAAAATATAATTTGTGTATTTCAGTATTTCAGCACAACACTTAATACTTTTACATTTGAATTAAAACTGGCATTTTTGAAACATGAAGATGGACAGCAAAATGTATGTAATAATTAAAATTTTTAATTACTACTTAGAATGACATTAACAAGCAAATATGTCTATGGATAATTTGAATGCTTATGCACATGATTTAATACATTTCCATTTGAATTATAAGTGACATTGTACATCATAAATTTGGACAATAAAACATGCAATAATTTAAATTTTTAATTAATGTTTAGAATGACATTCATTATCAAAACAAAGCAAAATTGAAAGTCTGACTCAGAAATGATAAAGCTTTTAATTAAACACTTCTATCATATTTTTCCTGATTTTGAAACATGAAGCTACAAGTTTTTTTTTTTATTCGTAAGGAACTTTATTAGAGCAATATCCATGGGTTTTCTTTCAAGTATTTACATACCACAAAGATCAAAATGACAAGTTTTCTCTGCAAAATGAATATACATTAAGACATTTGAAGTTTCATAATTTAATATTTCCTTTTCTTAAGTGAAAACAAGGTAAAAGCATCTAAAATCCTTCCTAAAGATGAAGGGTTGCCTCATGGTCATTTTGAGTAACCCATTAGTCAGTGACAACTCACTAAGCATAGAGTGCTATGAACCTAACCATCCTGGAGGACAGGAAAGATGCTAAGGGTAAACAAGTGGTGACAGCTGTATGTCTTAACCTAAATTTTGCCTCGGGGTTTTTACCTTTTCTTTGTATATGGCCCACTTTTCCTGCTTCTTCCCTGTCTGACTGACTGACTGCTACCTGACTGGCTTGGCCCAGGGGTCTCCCTCTTTCTCTACCTCATTATCTTCTCCCTCTCAGGCTTTCACAAGTATTCTGAATGCTGTCACAACCATTGTGAGTTCACGTATGTAGCTGTCCANATGTCTAGCATTGGGCCAAAAACCTATGACTAGGCATGTTGGTTCTACTCTTAGTTTGCTGAATGAATATAGTTTAAAACTGGATCCCAGTAGGCCAATGGATCTCCTAAATCCCTAAATCTTCATTTGAGATTTGAGAAGCTTTTATTTGCAGCAGGTGTTTTTTTTTTTTTAATTTAAACTCAGTGACCCACAGCTGGCCACCGTGCAGAAGATCAGAGACTGCAGAATACTTAGTCCTTAATGGAACATATTTATCACACCCCTCTCCCCAAGCTCAGAGGTCATTGCCGGGGTGATTACAACACAAGTTTTCATTGTCTATCACTACACCAAGTAAGTTTTTGCCTGAGCTGACAATGTCAAGACATTGCCTTACAAATATTTTAAATAGTTGAACCAGACTTGAATTTTTCCTTAAATTTCACTAACATAAAATTGTGCTGAATAATTTTTTTATGTTTTCAAGAAAATATTGTAGGTACTGTGTATAGCTATCATGTATACAATATTAGCAGTAAAGCAATAATATTATGTGGGCAAGTAATTATGTAGGTATTTTAGGTGCCATGAGAAAATATGAGAAGTAGCCAGTCTTAATGCATAGTATAAGACAACATTGACATTATTGGCTATCTAGTGGACCGAAGATCTCAAACCAGGAACAATTCACTCCAAGACCAAGGATCTTTATTTTCTCTTAGGAAATGTAAGCATACAAGTACAAATCACAGAAGATTGATAGATAAATAAAATATTATCTATATTGTATGGAGTATATAATGTTAATTACTTGATAATGTGGGGGAGACCATATATACTGGATTTGGATTTGGTTACAAAAATGCTCTGTGTTTGTAAACTCTTTGGTCATCCAGTGCCATGAGACTGTATTAACCAATGAAAGTAACACATAGACAGATGACCCTCCTATATCACTGAATATTGCATAGGAGACTAAACTTAATCACTAAACTTCAGTCATTCCAATGTTTAGATGCCACTCAGGGAAAGAACATGCAGAAATACTGAGATATTTTACAACTCCCAAATATTGCTAACTCACTTGTCCCCATTATGAGGGATATAACATGGCAGCTACAAGTTTTCGTTACTACCCATTTCATCAATCTGTGACAGAAGCTGAGGTTCCTATACTGAACTGAATCAAAACTACTATAGCTTCAATAGCTCTGTTCCCAGTTCTATGGAGAAACTACTCACATAATGAACATGCAAAGTAATGGGAGAAAGCACCTCTTACAGTAGTGGAAGGCAGGTGTGTGGAAATAGGAAAACGTGCAACCAAAACATTTTATCAACTATCTCCATTTAAAAAAAAAACAGTCTTTATATAATACTCAAAAAGTAATTAACCTTAATATCTATTTCCATACTAGATGGAACGTTTAAAGCAAACTACATTTTATCTTCAGTTCTGTAGGAAGATAGAAATGACATTAATGGTGTATGCTAATTGTATACTTAGGATATCTTGCATTATAAAATCTCCATCAATAGCAACAATCATGGCAGCTCTTGTGTTCCAGAGTTACTTTCTCAGAAGCAAGTTTTCCATGAAATGTAGGCATGATAATGATAATGCTGCTCCTCTACAAGGTAGCCTGTATCCACCATGAGCTCAGGATCTCTCCATTTTCCCAACGTACTTGTTTAGCAACAAGACATTGAATTTTTTTCAGTCTCCATTTTGACTATATTTTTTATCTTCTAAGACACATATAGAAACATTCAATATCAAATGGACACTTTATTGTACATTTTCTAATAAAGAAAAGACATATTTGTGAAAAGAAACATGAAGCCAATTGCTGACTTTTTTTAAAATTTTCAATCCTATTTTAATTTCAGCAATGCTCATTAATAGACTTTCCAATATGCATGAAAATCAAATAGTCATTATTGAAAGACTAGAATATATTTTACTAAACTCCCTATGGATAACCTGATGTTTTCCTTTCTCAGACATTACATAAACATAACTCACTAAAATTTTTTGGCTATTCTTGCTGAAAAATAAGGAACAGAAAAACATTAGTAAGATGAAAAGATGTTTTTAATGTATATAATATATAGTAGGTATTATGCTTGATATTTACAGAATGCTACTTTATTGGGCCATTATTTTTTCTGGAGAAAATCTCAATTGAGCTAGTGTAACCTGCTTCTGGAAGCTAGTAAAAATAAAGAAAAATAATTAATTTGTTTATTGATTTCCCTTAGGGTAATAAAAAGACATTTAAAACTTATGGCATTTTCTTACTTACATTACACTAGAAATGGTCCATCAGGTACAATTATTTTTCTTATTCCCACTGAAATGCCCCATCAAGAAAAGTAATTTAGGATAACTTCAAGGTCATCATGAGATAAAATGGTTTCATTAAGTCTGTCAAACTTATCCTAACCATTATGTTTCTCATTATGCACTAAAATACTCTAACCAAGTTGAAAATAAAATTTGGATTAACTCTAAATATGGTCATCAGAAGACATAACTCAAATAAGTAACTAATGCATAGTAGCTCTCCAAATACAGTATGTGGCATGTGAAAGGCAACTTCAGCAACAACACTGAATGAACGGCAATGAGAAGAGAATATTGTTCAGACAATGGGTCTTGTTTTACTCATAAAATTTGAATAAAAAAGAAATAAAATGTCAGATACTCTTAAATTGACACTATAGAAGGATGTTACTCTCGAAAATATTATTCTCATACTTCATGTGAGACAGAGAAAACTGAGTAAAATAGAAAAGTGCTCCTTAATACATCATGCCTTTCATATGTATTTTACTTTAAAATGTAGCTTCATTGCTTTCTATTTATTCACATGTTGAAACAAAAATATGATATAATTAAAAGCTGTGAAAGAGGGATGCAAGCATCTGATTTACACAGAATACCCTTAAAGGATGCCTGCCCAAACCTACCTAGAAAGGCTTAAAATAATTCCTGGGTAACCTGTCCCCAGAACCCTGTCCATCTTTCTATTTTAAAGTAAATCTATGATGACGTAACAAAAGACGGAGTGAGAGAAAGTTATGGGAATACAGAAATCCATTGGCGGCTGTGCCATACTTCAGGTTGTGCAGACAATTCGCCCACTTGCATGCACAGATGGTTCTTTGAAGGCAGAGGCAGTGATTGATGAGCTTCAAAGATAGCATACACTAAATTGTAATAAATACCTAACGTATTGGCAGATATTTTATAGTAGGCAAGATCTGTAAAATAGTAAAAAAAGTATTATTCTTTTATTTGAATTTTAAGCTCTACTTGGTGACTCTACCATATTTTAAGTTGTACTCTAAAATCAGAATTTTTGTGGTTCATTCTGAAAAAATGAAGGCTTTGATTATATGCCTCGGGTTTTTACTCAAAAGTTATAATAAGATGCAAAAGAAAAAATAATTAAAACAACAAGCAAAACTATCAAAGAGGCATAAGCATCATCACTGGTGTCTAAGCGTTTTTGAGATTCAAAAGAAAAAACACACTTGTATCCGAATTTGCCAGTGTAGACATAACTGCTCAATTGATGTAGACCCTAAGCAAGTGGGGTGATGTTTGGGGGATAAATATGACTGTTTAGAATATTTTCTCCACAAAGGAATCAAGAAGGTATGAGATGCTGTGCATGAAAGTTGAGGAAAAGTATGGGAATATGCACTGTTCCCTTAACGTTGATGAATGTATTTTAAACTATTTGAAAATTGTTTTCCTGGAATTGATAGTTCAGTCAAAATTCTGAAAATCAAAATATCTGGCACGTGTGAATTAATAGAAGCCTTGATAAGCCAAATAATCACTCTGTTCTATTGCTGATTTGTCCCCTTTATGCTTTGAGGAGAAAAAGAGAGAAAGTAAGTTTACTTTCTGAAGTAAAAAGTAAGAACTTACACAATTGTGATACAGGCAAACACATCAGAATATGGGAATATCAGTTTCATAAATTGACAAGAAATTTATTTTTAAACTGTATTTCTTATTTTTCATGTGTGTGTTATAGACAGAAAGGGAGGTAGAGAGAAAAAGAGATTGTGAGCTAGAGAGAGCGCATATTATTCTACCTCACATGTACTGAATACAGAATACAACTTTTCAGGTGATGGATTCTCTCCTTCTACTTTTATTTCAGAATTCAGACTATGACATCAGTGTTTGGTAGCAAGCTTTTCATGGCTCAGAGACATCACACTGATCCAAATCAGAAATTTCCTGTAGAATCACACCATCTGTATACTTTGATTCTTCAATAACATCAGTATGTATTAATTGAATTAAGTATAAATCAAATTAACATTTTGTTTTAAAGAAGCAATATATAATGTCTGAATTAAATTTTCACTTTGGGGGTACTGGAGAGACTGCTTCTTGTTTCAAAGACCTTGTCATTCCAGCAAGGACTTCATTTGTATTCCCAGCCCTCATAGGATGGCTCACCCCTGGCTGTAACTCCAGCACCAAAAGAGACTCCACCCATTTTTGGTCCAAGAGCAGCAGGCACACATAAGATCCAGAGAAATATATGCAAGAAAAACTATTTAGCAATATAATAGTAAATGAAAAAATATTACATTAAAATTTTTATCATTGTAATGTATCATGTATGAGCAGATATAAGAAATTTTATAAACTCTTATTTTAAAGTGTTATCAAACATTTTAGTAGGGTAATTTTATCTAAAACTAGGGATAAAATAATTTATCAACACTCTTGTTATAAATATCTACCTGCATCCGCACACAATATTTTCAACAAGGAAAAATGATCTTAATAGAACATTTTGCATATTTGCATACATTATTTCCAACAGAAAAAAATAGTTTATGGTTTTCCCTAAGAAAATTGGTAAGCAGAATTGGAAAAAGTCTAACCACTTACAATATTTTAGATTCAATATTTGGCAATGTAAAGGAGCAATTTTTAGGTCTCTTTACTGAATACAATTTATATTGAAGAAAAACACCTGTTTTAGCTATATATGGTGATATTTTCTATAAAATTTTGCCTGATGAATAATTTAATCAGGAAGTAAT
>LOEQ01004014.1:6198-38894 GCA_001685075.1 Bramus lutescens
CTGCATGTACTGGCTATGTGGGAGCCTAGTCTGTTTGGATGCTCACCTTCCTAACCTCGATGAAGGGGGGAGGACCTTGGACTTCCCACAGGGCAGAGAAATCTGACTGCTCTTTGCAGTGGAAAAGGAGGGAGAGGGGGAGGGGGAGAAAAATTGGAGGAGGGGAGGAGGTGGAAATTTTTAACAATAATAAAGAAAATAAATAAAAATCAAAAAACATACAAACACACAAACAAAAAAACATAGAGGTGGATTAATGGAATTGATTCAACTATCTGGATGTAAATCCACACAGCTATGAATACCTGATTTTTTTTTTGGCAAATTTCAGGAAACTCTTCAACTTTACTCCTAGACCTGTGTCACGGGGACTAAAGAAGATTCCAGTGATGAGAAAATTTATTATTATCTAATGTCCCGTTGTAGCAATATGCAATTCAAATATATGATGTTTTGTTCACAAAACCTGCTATGAGAAGGTCATTGTGATGACTGCAAGCTGAAAGAGTCATATGGCTAAGAGTCAGAGGGCTATAATAGGAAGGCATGTTATAACTCATCCTTTGCAGAGGTTAGGGAATAGCTATAAAATGACGTCTAACATTTAAAGTCAATATATGGAATAAATGGAATTCTTTTGCTGCATTATTTCAAGGTGTTTTGAGGTTTGTTTTCATGGATGGCAGGATCTACTCACCTACGCTGATGCAGCTTTCACCGTCCGTACCCAGTGTCCAGCCCTCGTAACAGGAGCACTTGACCAAGTGCTGGAGCTGCTCACACACTTGCATGCACCTCTGGTGGGAGGCACAGTAGTCCACGATTTCACAGGTTTTATTGTCTTTCTTAAGCTGGTGTCCTTCTGGGCAGGAGCAAACAATTCCTCTTCCAGGAACAACAGAACAGTGGTTACTACAGCCTCCGTTGTTGAGCGAACATTCATCTGTCAAGGAGCAGATGTTCTCAGTCACATGGTTTT
Organism: Bramus lutescens; assembly: GCA_001685075.1. Taxonomy (NCBI): domain Eukaryota; kingdom Metazoa; phylum Chordata; class Mammalia; order Rodentia; family Cricetidae; genus Bramus; species Bramus lutescens. Next base: position 7,178 of record LOEQ01004014.1, read on the forward strand.
TCTCACTCCATAGTACTCACTGATTGAATTCTCTAATGCTGGACCTGGAGTCAGGGATTTTGCACCCACTACAAGACAATCTCCCACAGCCATTAGGCTATAAGTACTGCTACAAACGATGTAATGCCAGAATTTATTTCTAAATGATAAGAAACGGGAATGCAAGTTTTTATTTCTACTAAATTGGTAACATAGCTTGGGTTAGTCCATTGATGCATATTGTGTTGAGTACAGATTGGGATAATGCACTGATGTAAATTGTTTTCATACTTTGGTAAAAAAAAAAAACAGGAAAATTACCTGTGGCCTTTTAGAATTTGTGCAAAACCTATTGTAGATGTCTTTCAACAGAGAGACAGAAACTGATTACTTGAGTATTTAATGCTTATATATATATATATATATATAATCATATGTAATTAGCGTCATAGTGAGGAGTAGATTTCTTTATAACTGTGCCCTATATATTGGTTATTATAATTAATTCAATGAGGTCATGAAAATTTAACACATAATACAAGAGCAAATTTATACTTGTAATTTGGCACAAGTAATGAGCATTCATTATTCACCATAGGAATAACACACATAGTTTTTATAGAAAGGGAATGTTTCCGTCATACCGTCTGTGTTTAACTTTAGATTTATGCTTTTATTGTTATTTTTAATCACAAAATTTTAGATTCTTGGGGGACATAGAGTATTTTTAATAATATTTATCAGCCTGGTGTTGAATAAACCATTAAAGATATCTGATTAACAAAATTAAAGTTTAGAAAATGATATAACATAAAATTCGAGCCAGCTTGGACAAATCTCAACATGTCATACTCTAGACTAAGATAATAGAATTTTTTACAACTCCACCGTCTCCTTCTGTTCCCTACAATTTCTTATTGTTCCAAAGCAGGCAGCAGCTACACAACAACAAGCCCAGGACCTTCTCCATACTGCTTTGCAGTAAAAATGTTGTTTTGAGTTGGGTGTAAATGCCCCTAATCCCTATACTATGGACACCGAAGCAGACAGATTTCTGTGAGTATGAGGACAATTTGGTCTACACAGTGAGTCGGAGGCTGGCCAGGTCTACAGAGGGAGACTTTATCTTAAAACAAAGCAAAACAACAAAAATCAAGCAAAGTAGAGATTGAAAAAATATTACTTCAGACTGATCTAATTGTGCTTGTTCATACAAATGCTAACAGTGTTATTGTCTCATAATTGACAAATTATAGTGATATTTACATGTATAATATAGTATTTTCTGGTGTGTCTAGTATATTTATTGTAAGAATGGGTTGAATTGCAAGGTGTTTATAAAAGATTTCTACATTTTGAAGTTTTCTATATGGTTTACCTCTTTTCCATATTATTCATCAACAAGAAAAGGAATATAATTCCGTGAACCATTTTTCTTTAAGAAGTCCCATCATGTTAGGTACTATTTCAGAAGGAAAATTAGATTCATTAATAAATATGCTTATTGTTCAGTAATCATAACCATTTGATAACTGTAGCCATTTTGAAGTATTTGTCCTACTTTGAATCAATAGACACTCTTTTTTTAAGAGAATTACTATAAAGAAATGCTACTGTGCCCAACAAGTAAAAGAATAAAATAAAATAAATGTCTTCACCATAGTTAGAGTTTATTTCAAATATCGTTTTTATCTTAGCACTATGAATGTTTGATGCTACCTGTGGATATAAGTATCATAGTTTAGGAAAAAAAAACTCACAATGAAATTTAAAACTGAGAATATAAGATGAATATCTGTATTCTCACAGCCAATGCATTATCAGTTCTTTAACCTTATTATTAACCTTGAAACTTCTTTTAAAAATGTTTATTACTGTACCAATATTGTCTCCCTAACCAAAGTCTGGTCAGCTTCTTTTGGGCCTTCAGGAACACCAACTACACTTCTACACATCCAGAAGAAAACAATTTATACCCCTCCATTCTGGAACACTCAATTTCCTTCCCCTGGGACCCGCAAAAGAAGAACACTGCCCTGTAATTCTAGTGAATCTCCATCAAGTGAATACAGACTCTGGCTTGAAGGAGTTCAGTGTGCAAAGAAAGTTTGCTGGGTGTCTGAATCCACATATGGTTATAAGAAATAAAAGAGTTGACCCCCACAGCCATCACTCCTTGCCACTTTGAGAACCTTCTGCCACCATGAACAGCCTTCTTCCTGTCTTCTGGTGGACCAGAAGCTTTCTCTTGGAAATGCACATATCCAAAGGGACAACTCTTGTTGGCCCTACCATCTCTAGGGACCTCCTGCCCTTTGTGCTCCCATGACTTTCTGTGAAAGATGACCTTCTGACAGGAGACAGAGAGGTAGTTTTACTGGAAATTATTTTATGTAATTCACAGAACATTGTAGGAAAATAATCTCTCCTCAAGGCTATGAGATCACAGTCTTGGCCTCTTTGTCTTGAATATAAGTAAGTATAGGAAGCCACTCTGGTTCTTATTTGTGCTCTTGGTTCTCATTCTTTACATCCATCCTGGCCATGTTTTCTGAGAGAACAGATGATGCCATATGCAGTTCTATATGAAACACTGCTGCCTCAGGACAGAACTTTATCTCCTGTATTTTGGGTTACCTGTACATTTCTGCATGTAAATTACTCTAGAAGTAATGCAAAAGAAAGAAAGCTCAATCTTGTCCCCTTTTCAGCTACAAGCACAGACGTTAAGTCATTGTTTTAAAGCTGTAGACTCTTTGGACTCAAGGATGAATCAAAGTTAAAAGGAGAAACACCATCTGGAAAAGCCAGAAAAATGCAATTTTCATGAGGGAGATGCTGCCTACAGGAACATAAGCGACCATCTCTTTATCCCTTTAAGCAGTGTGGACTTACTACTATTTCTTTGCAGACTTGAGCTGAACCAGTGGACTTCATCTGTCCTGGGTTTTATGCAGCATCTTCTATTTGAACCTAACATTCTTATGGCACTCGTGTTACAGATGCCTCTTTTGTTTCTTTACCTACTGTAGATGCCTTAGATACATTTTTCTACTCTTCATCTTCACTTGTCTCTTAACTGACATAATGAGATGTTAAGAGAAGGAAGTGAATTTGGAAAATGGAAATTTATCATCTATTCCACGAAGACTTTTTTGCAGTGTTTTAATTAATTTGGTGTTTCGATTTATTTAATCTATTTTGCTTGTATATTAGTTTTACTGTTTCAAGATAATCTTACAGAATTATAGACTCTTTGAAGGAGTGGTTGTTTTATTACATATAACTTAAAATGCAATGACAATCATTTTCACATAATGCAGCTCACTACGATGCTCAGTTGTGTACAAACACCACTCCAGGGCAGGTGTAACCTTTCACTGTTTGGATCAGTCAATTTAGTCTTCCTTTCCTAGTCATTATTTCCATAGCTCCAGGGACTGCTTGTTCTTATCATTCTTCAGACTTTTTAACAGATGCCTCCTTCAGCATGGTTTGGCAAACATACCTAAATCCCTAAATCCTCTACAATATAAATCTCTGATCTCTGAAGAATGGAAAACATTTTTTCCTTCATGTGCATTGCTTGACTGTTCCAAGTTTTTTGCATTGATTGTTTTAACTAGATACACATGCTCAGGGAAACAATTACTCAAAGACTTCCAGACAGAGACAGTAGCATAGCAACTCGGGCAATGCTCAGTCCGTCTCATTATCCAGCTTCTCCCCATTTGCTGTAACAAACAAAAACACAGTTTCTCTTTTAAGGTTTGAAGAATCAACATCTGCACAGTGGTGGGAAGCTGCAACCCACAGGTCACCAATGAGAAGAAAATTCTGGATCATATTTACTATATTTTATAAGGCCATTAATTGCCTAAAAATGTTGTGTTGGCTTCGGTGCAAAAGGTCTCTTTTGAAAGGAATAAAATGAATGAATGAGTGCAATGATGATAAGTAGATGTGAAGAAACGAAAATGGCCTAATGTCTAGAGGGAAGAAAATGGGACAGAACAAGCAATACCGCAAAGGTCGCCTTCATCTGACCCATCTGGACAGTCCCTTCTCCCGTTGCAGAGTTTCTCCGGCTGCAGGCACACGGAGGTGTCATTGGCACAAGGGTACTTGGGTGGTCCACACAAGAAACTGTCACAGCCTTCTTCATCAGATTGATCCTCACAGTCAACATCTCCGTCACATACCCAGGCATTGTTTATGCATCTCCCTTAAGGGAATGAAAAGAAAATGCGTCTGAATTTTGTAAGTAGATCGCAGTAATAAATGGCCAGTATCATTTCTGTTGGAGAAAGCATTACTTGCTATTAACAAGAAATCTATTTGCTAATAATTTGACTGCTTTTTTTGTTGTTACACATCAGAACATTCTTCACAGCTTAAAACTGCTCTTAGAGTCTGAGAGTTAATGTTTTCATTAGTTTCAAATTATCTCTTATATTATTAAATAAAAAGGGATCCTGTAAATAGTTCAAAGTATATAATAACTTCAGAAATAGACTTTAAAGGTACATATTTTGTGTGTGTTGGTTACTTTTACAGTCCTAAATTTAGGCAAACACCATTAGCTGAAATTTAGGTAGATGCTTTATTTTAGGGAAAATGATACTTCACTTATATATGTAACCTTAGCCTCAACACTTTTTAAAGATCTATTTATCTGGAAATGATTATGAAAGTTGCTTTGTAAGAGAGTGTCAGTTATGAATAACCATCATAATTCTAAGCACTAAAAAACACTCCTTGAAAATGCCAGTCCTGATTTCAGGTTTCTATAGAACCAAAGTAGCCAAAGCAGCATGGTTTCAGTACAAAAACAGATATGTTGATTGATGCAGAAGGTTTGAGGGCTCAGACATTAGTCCATGCACTTACAGACATGTGAATTTTAACAAAGACACAAAATAAAACAAAACATACAGGAGACAAGCAAGAATGAGTGTCATTAAGAAAATTTGGCATCTGCGTGTGAAGAACTTGATCATTTGTTCTCACCATGCACAAAAATCAATCTATAACATACAGAAAACTCAGTATTAAGAGCCAGGTGTGGTAGCACATGCCTTTTATCCCAACATTAGGGAGACATAGGCTGGCAAATCTCTGTGAATTAAAGACAAACCTGGTCTACAAAGAGAGTTCCGGGACTAGGGCTGTGATACAGAGAAATCCTTTCTCAAAAAGCCAATAAAAACAAACAAAACAAACAAAAAAGTCAAAATAACACTCAGTTTTAGAGCTGAAACTTAGTGAAAAGAACAGGAAATATGTTTTAGTCTATAGGAATTTTATCTAGAACTCTGGTAACCTAGAAAAAAGGACCAACAATTGACCAGTGGCACCTGATGAAACTGAAATACTTCTGTATTCCCAAGGAAACTGCTAATTAGTTGAAGATGTGGCCTACAGAATAGCAAAACAAAACCAAAAACATGTACTATATCTCTAGCAGTGGATTAGTGTATAGAATATACAAATAAGTTAAAAAATAAAACAACAAGAAAACAACAATATTAAAAAGTGGGTCATGGGAGTGAGTGGATGATTCTCACCAAAAAAATAAATAAATAAAATGGCTGAACATCTAAACTGGTGTTCACCATATCACAGTCAGAATGGCTAAGATTAGGAAAATGACTTGTGAGAAATTCTGCATGGGATGTTGGGAATGGGAAAACCTCATGAACTACTGGAGGGAGGGTAAACTGCCAGACTCTTAGAAATCAGTATGGGGGCTCCTCAAAAAACTAGAAATAGATAAGTCATACGACCCCCACTACACCGTACCTGGGCATAAAACCAAAAGATTATTTCCCATTAAAAAGGGAAACCAGTATCCATAGCTTCACTATTCACAATAGCTAAGTATTAGATATAACCAAAATATGTATCAAGCAATACATATACAATGAAAATGTGGTATCCATAGTCAATGGAATTTTATTCAATTCTAAAGAAAAAAAGAATTTATGAAATAAGATGATAAATAATCAGAACTGAAAAGTTATTGACTGAGGTATCCCAGGCTGAAAAATATAAATCCTACATATTCTCACTCACAGGTCAATCTTTAGATGTGGGGTTAAATGGGCATAATGCTCTTTTTAGATACCATAGGATGTCTGGAATGGGATGCCTCTCATCATGTCAGTAGATGTGTCCCAATGACCTCTAAAATAATATAAACTATTGCTATTTTCCTTGATTGCCCACATCACAAGAACCTGATGCAAAGTCATTATTGCTAAAGATACCTTTTGGGAGGAATAGCCGCATGTTCATCCTGGCCACCCAGATAGCTTAGAACCGAAATAATCACACAGAAACTGTATTAATTAAATCACTGTTTGGTCCATTAGCTCTGGATTTTTATTGTCTAACTCTTAAATTAAGTTAGCCCATTTTCTATTAATCTGTATATTGCCATATGACAGTAGCTTACCAGCAAAATTTCAGCATGTCTGACTCTTCTGACTCCATGGCATCTCTCCAACTTTGTCTTCCTCCTCCCATGTTATAGCCTAAGCCAGTTCTTTATTCATTAACCAATAAAAGCAACACATGGACAGAAGGATCTCACACAAAAGATATTACACACTTGTTGCAAAACATGGATAAATCAAGTTGGTGGATGGTGCTGATTACAAAACATCCTTCTTGTTAAATAATCTGTATGGCACCAGAGGTGCTATGTGGTCTAGTAGGAAAGGTATTAAGTGTTTATTCTCCTGTGAACCCTATGAACTATAGCAATGATTGGTGTGGGAAGAACATTGTCTATGTGAGCAATAGTGGTATAAATGTCATTAATATAGCTTACTGCCTTGTGATTAAATTAAAGATTCACTGCATAGGAGAAAATGTATTTCACATACTGTACATCTTCACAAAAACTCATGGTTTCTAATTGGAAATAACACCAAAGTAGCCTGTAAAGTCATAACTCTATACCTATAGTTAAGATCACAGACCTAATTAGGGATCTTCTTTGTGTGGAGTAGATGGTGGTAATGCAGAAACTCACAACTGTTCAATGGCCAGAGAACAAGTGATTAGGAAGAGCTCTGCCTAAACTGGAGCAGCTCTATCACCCCATTAAAAGGCTTAGGGACTATGCAGGGAGAATGGGAACAAAAATTATAAGGGAATGAGGTCATGGCAGAGCAAGGTCCTCTAGATATAACAGGACCACTGAACTTAGGAACTCACAGTAGCTATTGTTGCTGAGGAAAGGCTTGAACAAGATCAAGCCAGACAACGTTTTAGCAGTGAATCAAGAAGGTCTCAATAACTCTCCCATAGAAGAGCTGGGGACAGTTGCTACTTTGCAGGGGAGAGAGAATCCATTTCCTTTAAAAGTATGGCCTCTTTAAGGTTGAGCATCATCTAAATGAAGAACCCCCTCCCTCACTCAGGAGCATATGGGTAGCACAAACTGAATTTATTAGGTCATTAAAAAAAAAGCACAGGAAGAAGGGGTGGTTTGTGGAGCTTTGGTAGCAGCTGCAGGAAAGGGGTGAATGTGACAAAAAATACACTTGCAAGAAAATCTCAAAGAATTAATACAAAAATCATATTAAAGAACAATAACAAACATCCTTAAATGTTCTGGTAACTTCGATACACACCAATAGAACATGTACAAATGTTTTCTTTTTCTTGATTTGAGAGAAAAAGTTATTGCTTACCCCCATGCTTTCAAAGTCAGCACGTAGAAGGCACACTGGACATATTTTTTCCTGTGTAATTCTGTTTTGATGTGGTTATTTTGGTGGTATTTTTTGCTGCAAATTATTTCTTTTTTACCCATTATTATTATGTTTTCTAGTTAATTATCATTTCAGGATTGTATGTTGTTAATGAGTCCTATGAATTTTAATATATACCCAGGGATCAATAATAATTTTACAAAATAGCATCATCTCATACAATAGGTGTCTAAATAAGTGTTAAAATAAAAATACTAGGTCACATATTTAGAGAACACACGGTATTTAAATGTCTTAAAATTCATTTGTAGAATTTTAATAATAATAACTTGCACTATGGTAAATGCAGTCAAATGAAAACCATATGATCAGTACTGAAGTTTCTTAAAATATTCGATATTATTTTTAACAATAATTAGTGAAAATATTGAAAGTAAGTACTGACTGACACTTCACTAATAGATTTGGTTTAAATCTATTTAACACATTGTATACTTAATGTTATTAATAAAATGAGTTCTGTAAATCCCAGGTAAGGTGTACAGAGAGTAGAATGAATGAGCCATGAGACTGAGACACAAGAATAGGAAAGTATACTATTAAATACAGTGACTGGAAAGTGGGATTTAAAATTAATTAAAGCTAAAAAAGGATGTAAAATTAAGAATCAAATTAATCTAGATTTTCAAAATGTACAAAAATCAGAAGTACAAATAATAGATTGAAAACCAACTAAATTTATCTTCCAGAAAAAGAAATATTTGAGTTAAACTGAATAAAATTTTATGGCATTTGTTGGAGGTTACTAAAATTGTAAAAGTCATTGAAAAGATGACAATTGACATAGGCCATAAATTTTCACCCATCATACAATACAGACAATTGCAGGCACAAACAGACAGCTGAAATTACACCAAGTGATCAAGATTCTACACACACACACACACACACACACACACACACATCAAGTGCAGGGCAAAATAAAGACAACTGTTGCCACCTGACAAAAGATTAATATCCATGATGAGAAAGGAAACTCCGAAACTTAGCAAAGACAAAAATATATAACGCTGTTTTATAAAATGAAAGAAAAGGAGGTGAATGTATAACTCTTCAAGAAAAAATAAAAATAATCAAAGAATAAATTCCAGGTTGTTAAATATTGTTAGCCACTAGGAAAATGCAAATTAAAGCCATGAGTTGCCATCTCATTCTAATCAAATAGATATAAAAAATAACATCAAAATATCAAATTCATCCAGGTGAGATATGATTTCAATGCCAGGACACATGGTAGGAGAGAACCAAAACTTACTGCTTGTCCTCTGACTTTTAAACATGTACTGTAGTGTATATACACCACAATGCACACACCTACAAAGAATACATAAAAACATGCACATATGCACAAGTAATACATAAAAACAAATAAACTTTTTTAAAATTTAAAAATAATTATTGGGTGTAAAAAAATTAAAAGAAAAATGTAGACCAGGATGTGACAAGAAGGGAGCTCATAGACACTGATATTGCAAATGTAAATGTTATGGAAAACAATATAAAGGGTTTTTTTAAACAACTCAAAGACAATGCATAATAGGTTCACCTATAGCTATAGATACAACAGAAAAAAATCAACTTACTGTAGAGATAACTACTTTATATGTTTATTGTGATACTTTATATAAGAGCTAAAAAGTGAAGTAAGCCATGTGCCCATTAGTTGATGAATAAATTATACTTACTGTGTGGACTTATGCACACACACACACACACACACACACACAGCTAAATGCTAGTATTAATAAAGAAAAAGTTATTTTTTTCACTTCTAGCAATGTGGGTGGAACTAGAGGACATTATGCTAAGGGAAATGTATCATATACATAAATATAATACTACGTGTTCTTTCTCATATGTGACTGTTAAACAAAACGAAAATATCTAATGGAATGTAGAATAGTCATTACTAAAAGCTGTGAAAGTAGGAGAAGTAATTAATCAACGTATATCTGATGCATTTGTTGAAACAGCATACAGGGTCTCATTAACATGCACAGATCATAAATTTCATTAAAAACTATAACATATTGCTGGGCACATTTATCTAAAATATGGAGAGTTTTGCCAAATTTATATTATAAGATCAATAATCCAACATGTGCTACATTTTAATGAAATAACATTTTATGAATATAGGGTTTTAAGCTTGAAATAAATGCATCAAATGCTGAAGGACTGTACATATTTTTTAAAAAATTAGCAAATACAAAGTACATCAAATCTTTAAAACATGCAATCTAATTTAGAAATTGCATGCAGTGGTGTATGTTGTTATTTTGCATGTGGAAAGACAGTCATAAATTCAAATTCCCATCATAAGAAAGTAGCCAGGATTGCAGTGCAATATACTGTAATGGTGATTTTTGTGAAAGAAAAATGATCACAAGGAAATAAGAAACAATCTTATAAGACACTAAATTAAAAAGGTACTAAACAAGTAAACTGTATTATTTTGTTTTGATAAATGCATTAATGCATGTATATGTATGCTTGTGTCCTCAAGAGACTGGTTTCGAGAACTTCTACAGATTCAAAGTTGACAATTTGCAATGTCCTTATATTAAATGGTGTAGCCTTTGCCTATAATATGCCCATATAACTGGATTATTTATGAAACCCAAATTAAATGCAGTGTAAAAGTTAAATCAATATTAATAAATATTACTTGGAGAATAGTGACAAGAATTCATATTAAATACATATTCAGTACAGGAATATTTTTTTTCAAATATTTTTAGTATTAGTCATTGTATTCCATGGATATTAGAAGCTACAATTAGAGCAGGAAATCTTTCTAAAAGGCTGCTCAGAAAGTAGTAAAAGTGATTGCCCTGCCAAGTTACAATTAGGCATTGACAACACAGGGAAAATGAAGTATGGACTTTGAAAAATACTTCTGTGTTACATTATCTTCATCTGGCATACATTTATATAACATTTTCATACATTGAGGGTTGACTTTAAAAATGATGAACATGAGATGCTTATACACCAACCATAAAAATTACAATAAATGAAGCTAATGTTCCAGTGATTTGCATAGAACAAGTAATAGCCATTTAATCATCACAGACTACTGTGAAATTTCAAAGGTATAGAAAATGTTTATAATTGGAAAGCTGGAAAGCTAATTTATGAACACAGGTTTTTTTTAATTCCTAGAATGATTTTCTTAATATAGCTATGAACTATAGCCACAGAATCATGTACACTGAACTGTATGGATAATTTTCACTTATGACTGCAAACATCCAGTTTTAGACATATTTGCTTAATTTAACTCACACAATGGATGAATATTCTTTTCTAAATGCATTAAGTTAGGACCTACTCAAAAATAGGAATAAGTCATTATGTGGCTGTAGATCATGTAATGTTGATTACCAATTGATTTAATTTAGATAATGAAAATGTACCCCTAACATTAAGACAGTTTCCTTGGTTTTGGTTTGATAAGAATCCTGTTCTGAGTTTAGAATACTTTGAAGTGAGCACATTTGAGGGGCAACCATAGGCAACCTAACATTACCAAGTGATGGATTGCGCAAGCTAAACTACAAGCCATATTACCCTAGGAGGGAAGGAATTGGTGATGGAGATGACAGAGACATCAGTAATATTAGGAGCTGGGCATGATTGCAAGCAAGTACAAAAGATGTGTTCTGTTTAGATGTGAGTGTCTAGGGATGAGGATGCTAGGAGCAAAAATGGGTAATGGGATATTCAAATAAAAGTAAGCTTTGGACCAAAGTATTGAGGACAGGGGTTTAAAGTTGGGGCTGAGCATCAGGATACAGCTTTACAAACCAGATACCTGTACCAATAATATTATATGTAATGCCTAACCCACTTTGTGTAGTCAATATGTAGTTTAAAAAAATAAAACGAAAAGGATAGACAGAAAAGGACAATGAAGAAAAATTGAAATAATTAGCAAGGGGTCCAAATGCATGGGCACTAAAGAAGGGCAAAGTAAGAGAAAACATAATTCATGGAATGGTCTGACTTGCGGTCAAGAAGTGCAATAAAAGGTTAGTTAGGCTCTAACACTGACAGACAGAGAAGCTCTGGGCAGGTTGTATTCCAGTCACAGTGCATTTGATAAATTGTTAGTTTTATCATCTCTATTTTGTGTGTCAGGAGACTGGAGCAGATGTGTGCTAAATCTTCGGAAAACACTCAGTTGCTGAAGTATAAAGCTGGTCTCAAGACAGATCACTATGAATGGCAGGATTACTTCGGTGACTCTACAAGGGTAGATTGCAAGGCATGAAAGGATACACAGAACTAAAGACACCGAGGTATACAAGACAAGAGAAGGTGGAAGACAAGAAAGAATGAAGATAAAAGATTGCCTTTTCTGGTTGTTGACAACATGTGTTTAAGGAGGGGATAATAATTAGTGTGAAGGAAGAAAATGAAGAGCAAGAAAAACAATGATAAAATTTCTTTTATACATTATATCATAGAATTGAATTGCAAGTGTCCTTTAAACAACAAACAACACAAAACAAACAGGACAAGGTAAACCATAGACAGAATAAACACACAACCAAAGACTTACAATTTTCACAGTGGAACATCAACAACAAATGCACAATGCTCATGAAAAGAAAATGGACAAAGTATTTCATTAGTTTTTGTGATGCATAGACAATGAATACTCCTACGTTATTTGTGTGAGAAATAAGCAAATGATTCCATTGGATGACTATAGAAGAGGAAGATCCTTTTAGGTCTAGAACCCCATGTTAAACTCACTTTTCATACAATTTTTGCTGATCTAATACTAGGACAGAAAACAAAGCAATTCAGACTCAGATAAGAACAAGGCTTTGTGGTCCAGAGGAACCCACAGTGGATTATTAGGGCATGTCTGGTCAGCGCGGAGCTGGATGTCAGCTAAGGTGAGCCTTAAGCTCATCAGCTGTTTGGTTGCATCATTTCTTAAGGATCACTTTATACATAAATCCTAACCTGACTTTGAGACCTGACAGGAAAATGTATGTTGTGTATTTTAGTGGAATCTAGTGTGAAGGAGTATGACTTAACATCCATTTATAACAACCGCTGGAAAGGCAGTTATTCAAAAAAAGATACTATAAAAAATGACACCTACATTGTGCTTTTGTCATAGCCCTCACTCCCTCTAGAGAGAGACAAAAAGGTGACAAGTGTTTTAAAAAATATCTTCACGAAATGATAAAAATAAATAAATAAAACTAAATAATTATAAAAATAATGTTTCATTTTTTTCTCACTTAAAAGGGCTATGCTAATTGTCACATCCTTCACCATTCTCAACAGGTATTAACAGAGATGCAAAGATGGCATTGACAAGTTAGGAGTCTCTCACTGAAAAGAACTCCACCTCATGGGGTGTACAATGTTTGCACTTTTGCCCTGACATCAGGGTAGTTTAATTTTCTAATTGGCAATTTCTTATAAATCCTCATAAAAGCCCATGCATGAACTTTTAATAAATGTTTGTTTCAATTCAATTGGCAGTTGTGAAAACTTAGAAAAGTTAAGATATTCACCAGTAGATGAGCATATTTAAATAGTTTCACATGATGATAAACCAGAAAGTGAATTGTTTTCCAGAGCAGAAAGAATGAATAAGCTATGGAAGAAATGTAAGGTCACAGTTGTAAGTGAATGAAACAAATATGTACAGATACATGACATTCTGGAAAAGGTAAGACAGTAAGAGGAATAACAGGTTCAAGGGCAAAGGGGGAGATAAGGACTAGAACCTAGTGGGGAACTGAATGTGAAAGCATATAAGACACTTTCTAATCCCACCAATATACAAAACCAACAGCAAAGGCTGCTGGAACACACGGTCTTGGTGCTGTGTGATTCATTGCTGCATACTCACTAATTGTAATAAATGCACTGTTCCGTTGCAGGATTTTGATAGTGAGCGAAACTGGATAGAGGAAGGTAACAGAGAAGATATGTGAACTCCATTATGCTGCCCAAATTTGCTGCTATAAAAAAACAACCTATCTTTAAATTCATTATGGAAGTTTTACAGCGTAGTCATTCCTACTTAACTAACTATAAAGCTTTAAATATACATCTACTATGATTTGTGAGATTCAAAGTATTTGAGTTTCAAAATGCATCATAGTAGCTACATCTCTCAGTGCTGAGACTGAAATACCTGTGAGTAGAAGATAAAGGGAGTAATTAAGCATGTTGTCTTATGTCCTTAGGGGTTTCAGTCCGTCATCATGGCAGCACTGAATTTAGCACCATAATGAAGAATAATACACAGTATAGGATCTGTGGCAGAGACAACCCATCTCCTCTCAGAGGTGGACAAGAAACTGAGAGTGAGGATGTTTCCACTAACCAGTATTTTCTTTCCTTCTTTATCCCACCCAGTCTTTTCTCTTTCCAGCCTAAGGATGGCGCACTTACCTTCTGCTTGATTCTTCTTCAGTTTCGCACTTAGTGAATCTTCTAGGGGAATGATTGCACACACACACACACACACACACACACACACACACACATCTAAAAGTGTGTTTTCTAGAATTGTGCAATACTAATCTCTTTAGAATTTCATATACATGTTTTTAAAGTATTTGATGCTAAAGTCTATTTTAAATCACACCAAAGGAATATTTTATGCAAATTTCCATGTTTTTTGTTTTTCTGCAATTTGAAAAATGGTTTTGAAACATAAGGTCAATATGGGTCTTTGCAAATGTAATGTTTTAAACCTATCAAAAGTATTTTTCATTTTTTAAAGAAAAAATAATGTATTTGTTAATTTCATTCTTCAAATACATAAACATTTATCTAGTTGGTAAATTATTTGAGATAATATTGTGAATGAATTTTTAAAAATCACATTTAAACACTCATTCTCACACCCACATGTTGCACCCCCCCCACAAATATACACCTGCCATGTTGTTATCAAGCATATGAATTACCACCCAAATGATACCAAATTGTGTGCTATTCCATTAAATTTTTCATTTCATTTTTCTTATTAAGGGTGTCATGAAATAAATGTTTCCTGCTTCTGCAAAATTCATAGTGAAATTCTCATGTCTATTGTATGACTTTTTGAAATGGAATTTTGGCGAAGTGATAAAATCATGAGGCTGGAGTCCCTATACATCAAGAAGCCCACTTTATATGAACTGGTAGTGTGGCCACAAAAAAGAACCAATCATCTTGAAATGAATGCTGTTTAAACTACACAGTTTCTGGTGATTAATTATAGTATACTGAATTGATCAAGACATTTTCACTTTTTTACATTTCTCTTAGTACTCACTTTGCTTGCCATGGGTGTGTGTCTATGTGTCTGAACATGTGTGTGTATTTGAATATGAGTATGCATGACTATATGTGTAACTATAGATGTGTGAGTTTTCATGTATCTGTGTGTGTTTATGTGCACGTCTTCTTTATTCATTTTAGGCCTATTATTTTCTATATTATTTCCACTTTAAGAACACCGATATATTTATTTTACTTAATTTTAAGTTTTCACTTGCTTTACTACTTTTGAAGGTTTAGCTTGAAATTCAATTATTATCTTTTTGTTTAAATTTCATTTTACAGACCAGCTGCAGTTCTCACTCCCATGACTCCTCCTGTCCCCTTTATCTCCTCCCTCACCCATCTCCCATTCATTCCTCCCAAGGGTAAGGACTCCCATGAGGAACCTGGAACATTCAGTTGAGGTAGGACCAAGCCCCTTCCCCCTGGATCCAGGCTGAGCATGACACCCCACCATAGCGAATGGACTCCAGAAAGCTAGTTCATGCACCAGGGATAGATCCTGGTCCCACTGTCAGGGGCTCTTGGTAGACCAAGCTACACAACTGTCTCCCATAAGCAGAGGGCCTAGTTTGGTCCCATGCCGGGTCCTCAGCTGTCCATCTAGAGTTCATAAGTTTCCATGAGCTTCATTTAATCATGAATAACAGATTCTGTGGTGTCTGATTTTATAGGCTCATTTACATAGATAAAGCTTTCCTCATACCTTATGGTCATAGTTTGCAGACTTTACAAGATGAGAGCTTTGTTCTTCTTTCCATCTGTTCATTTATATCTACCTTCATGTGTTGCTGCCTCTGCTTCACACAAGTCCAATTTCCAGCACTGTCTATTCAGTAATGCATGATTTTTTTTATAGGATTTTAACTTCAAACATTGCTATATTTTTATTATTGCAAATTATAAAACAAAGTCATGTTCCTTGAACTGCCAAGACTTTGTTTTTGCTATATTTTAAAACACTTGACTTTAGTGAGGTCATTAGCTCTGGCTGTAACTAGCAAGTGCTGTAAACAAATAAGTGTGTATGTGTGTGTGCAGGATTTTATCCCCTAAACATTGCTATAATTTTATTATTGCAAATTATAAAACAATGTCACGTTCCTTGAACTGCCAAGACTGTTTTATTTTCCATTTTT
Source organism: Bramus lutescens (assembly GCA_001685075.1). NCBI lineage: Eukaryota > Metazoa > Chordata > Mammalia > Rodentia > Cricetidae > Bramus > Bramus lutescens. The sequence goes on from LOEQ01004014.1 coordinate 23,391, forward strand.
CAAAACACTTATTGTTGGTATGTTTCATCTTCTAATAAGTCAAGAAATATCCCCATATCTCACTTCTTTGTGCTTTTAAATAGCAAGCAAGGGTCACCTGTTGTAATTAGAATGTCATTAGCCCCCATGGACTCATTGGGAATGGCACTATTAGGAGGCTTGGCCTTGTTGGAGTAGGTGTGGTCTTCTTGGAGAAAGCATGTCATTGTGGGGTGGGCCCTGAAGTCTCATGATTGCTCAAGACACACTCAGTGAGACAGACCACTTCCTGTTGCCTGTGAGTCAAAGTATAAGTACTCTCAGTTACCTCCTCAGCATGTTGCTATGTGCCACCTTGATAATAAGATGATAATGAACTGAATCTCTCTGATTGTAAGCTACTCTATTAAATGTTTTCCTTTATAAGTATTGTTGTGTTCATAATGTCTCCTCACAGCAATAGAAACACTAACTAAGAAAATTGTCATTTCCTTTCCTCTTATGTGATAAAAAATAACAATAATTCATTACCTGGCTATACTGTAATTATCTAGTACTTTCCCTTCTGATGGGAAAGCCATTGCTTCTATATTTTTTACCTGGAAAACAAAGCAAAACAAGTAAACTGAACTGAATATCTTGGTGCATGTATGTATCCTTTTGCAATTTTTTAAAAATGTAAATGCCTCAAAATGGGAAGGCAGAGTCAATTTCACATTCTTTTCTCACTTGGGAGTATTGACATCACTTTGTGATTTAAATCTAAGTTTCTGTTTCCAATCTGAAGAATGGCTTTCCTCATGAAGATTTGGATTTTTCCCTCCCCACCCAATCTGATATTTACAGAATTAATGCAATTCATAGGTCCAGGTTTGAGAGATCAGAGGTGACAGGACCCTGGTCCTGTGAGATAAGATCCTCTGAAATATTGATGGTTGTATTTTATTTTAGTTCAGTGTTTCATCTCACATTATTCTTAATAAGAATTAGAAGCTCTTAATGAATATATGTTTAAAAGCTAATTTTTAAAGATTTGTGTAGAAAAGAAGACCATTATAATCAACACACATAAATTTATTACTTAGGAACTTTTAAATGCCCAAACTAGCATTTGAGATAGCTTTGAAAATAAATATGAATCTTCAAGTTCATTGTGTTCTTATCATTTGTGAAACTAATAATTTAAATAAATAAATAGAAAATTTAAAAGCGAATAATTGTATGTATACTTTAGATCAGTGTTTATATATATATATATACGTAATTTATTTTAGTGTCACTAATGTTCATAAAGGTCTGTATAGAAAACATTACTGTGGAGTTGTATATTATGATTTCCAAATATTAATACACTGTGTTCTGTTGCAGCTAAGAGACAGATTACATTTCAGACACTAAGTGGGTAAATTATCACCTCCCTAACTGTTTTTTCAAAAGGAGGCATCAGTCTTTTTCACAATCCTGCCTTTACACATTAAATTTTGATGCTCTTGGACAAATTGGCTATAAACATCTTTAATATAAACATATTAAAATCCAAAACTCATAAAAGCACCACTAAGCATTCAGTTTTTTGACAATTTCCAACCACGTCCCTCATATTTGTATTTTTAATTAAACTATATCCACAGGAAGTAGTCTATAAGAGGTTATTACAGACAGACCTCTACACTAGAGCATCAGGCACAGGGCAATGCCATGTTCAATTAAGTTTTCATGGATGTCTCATTTATTATTTATATTTTTACATGTATTATCTGTTCATGTAAGTTAAAAACATTGTTTGCTGACTTTATAGCTAAAAAAGTTACAGTGCTATTTAGCCCTTTTAAAATAACTTTGCAGTGTGTGTGTGTGTGTGTGTGTGTGTGTGTGTGTAAGTCAAACAAGCATGAATATCATTCCTCAGGCTGAATCCATTTTGGAAAACAGGCATTGTCTCTCAGTGACCGGTAACTCACTAAGTATATGAGACAGGCAGACTACAAGTACCTGCCCATCTCTATCTCCTCAGTGCTGGATTGCAAGTGTGTGCCAATATGCTCATATGTTTTTCCATGAGTTTCCAGATTCTAACTCAGGTTTTCAGACTTACAAGGCAAGCACTGGACTGGATGATGCTCTTTGAGATCATTAACAATTTTTTTAAAATACACATACAAAAATTATGTATATTTAGCATTCACTTTAATATATGTATTCAATTAATAATGTGTAAATTATGCTAAGTGACATATTCAGTACTAAAAACCTAATGATTATTTTGAGTTGGGGAAATTCAACATTCTATCTGTCAGCTACTTGGAGTGCACAATCGGTTGTATTAGCTAATGGACTGTCCAATAGAATCCTAGTATTTCTCATATTTCTCTAAAGAAGACACAAAAATTAAGAGAAAATATCTTTAAAGTTTCAATATGCTTAGAAATCAGGGTCATGCAAGTAAAAAGTTCCTTGAGATTTGATCTTGCCCCAATAATAATGGTTAAAAGCAAGAAAAAATTGACAAAAAATACTGATAAAACATGGGGAAATGTAGTATTCACTTATTTTTGGTGGAACTGTAAACTCATGCAACCTCTATGGAAAACAGTGTAGAATACTCAAAAAGCTCAAAGCACATCTACATATGGCCCAGATGAAAGGCTTCTTGCCTTATGCCCAGAGACTTCCATGGGGCATGCCACACATACTTGTCTCAGTCATGTTTATGGCAACTCTGCTCATAATATCTAGGGAATGAAAACAACCAGATAGCCTTTGAAAGATTAATGGACAATGAACATTTGGTACATACACAATGAAATACTATTAAGCTGTAAAAGTTTGAAATCATGAGATTTTAAGGTAAATGACTAGAACTAGAAAGTGTTATATATACCATGTGATGTAGTGCAGATCCAGAAAGACAATACCTACATATTCTATCTTACTGTAACTCATTGCTCTGAAACTTTAGATGTATGTAACCAGGAGTATCCGCAAAAACATGTGAAGTAAAAAGAAACCATGGGAGAAAAGAAAAACAGTACCCCAATGTTATGAATGGAGAAATGGAGAAACATGGGGGTGTCTTTAACTGGAAAGGTGAGAGGGAAAGCAATACACAGGGAGTTGGTGTGAGAAGAAATAAAAGAACACGAAGAATGTTTGAAAAATCCAGAATAAATCATATTAATTAATGCTTATCTAAAATTACAAATAATATATGGGTGAGCAAGTACTATATATAATATATAATTTAGATGAAATTATTAATTTGGGATAATAATCTTAATGACAACAGACATAGATGTTCTAATAAAAACTCCATCACCAAACACAAGAAACCTCCTTTTGAATTTTTGGACAGAGAAGTATATAATAAACCTAAAACAAGATTGACTCTTGCTGTTGCCCTTGATTGGGTACAAGAATTTAAATTTAAGTCTTTGTTGCTAACGACACTAGATAATTGAACACAGGATCGAAGCAATCAAGCTTGATCTTCCTCAAGGACTAGCACTCATAGTACAAGAAGATGGTGCGTGCCGCCATCAATAAAAGCAATCAATAGTCCTATCTAGCTGAGTCTCCTCCAACAGTGTGAACCTGTGATCTACAACAAGGACCAGCAGGACAAGACAGTCCCCAACTTGCAATATTGGCACTATATTTTTAGGGTATCCTATAACTTTCTAATTTGACTTAAGAACCCCTAAACAGGAGATAATTCCAGCTCAGTATTTGTAGCCATGTTCCTCTATCTAGTGAGGCTGTGGAACTTAGATGAGTATACCACTGTCATTTTCCTACCTCAGTGTAATTTATAATTTCATTCTAAATACTTAAGCTTATGACAGTAGATGAGCATAGCTATGTACCCTCATCAAAGAAAACTGCTTTTGCAGAAATGGAGTCCCTCACAGAAATTCACAACTGGCCACACTCCAGAGAACAGATAGTGACATCCCCAGACCTACCTAATGTACCTTTAATGCAGCCCTTATGCATACAGCTCAGGGAACATTGTGAAAGAATGAATAGAAAGATTGTAAAGAGCAAGAGGATAAGGAAGTGTGTTGGAGATTGTCTTCTATGTATAACAGGGGACTGGACCTATGAAATGTTAACAATATGGCTGACTGAACAAACCCACTTGATACTCCAGTGTAGATGGAAGAAACTTCGCAACATCCCATCCATAGATAAAGTGCTACAGGCAATTAATGTTTGCTAAGAATGAGAGATTCAGTCTTCCCAGGGCCAACGTCCTTCACTGATTATCCAATACCAAATAGTCAATCCAAAATCATACATGGGCAATAATAAATAGACATTGTAGGTTGTAATTTTATAGATTTTACACTAGAAAGACACAATTAACAATAGTCACAATTAAAGAAAAGAGGTGCCATAAGTTTAAAATGGTTGAGGTTGGGACCACAGGAGAGATTAGAAAGAGAATGGAGATGATATGAATGCAGTACTCATATAAGAAATTATCTAAAACTTAAAAATAAAATGTATGAAGAAATATTGTTTGTAAAGTTACCAGCTGGGAAACATATCATCTTCAATAAGAATGAACTATGGGAGTATCTATTTGTATACTCTATGACAAAAACAAGTATTTCCTTTTATTTCATTATTTCAGGTTAACAAATATGGTGTGTTTGGGTAAGAGACACAAGGCTCTATGTCTTCAAATGGTCATCAGCTACAATCTCCCCACCCTGTTTGCAAAGAGATGGGTTACTCCCTTTCTTGCTTGGAATATAGAAAAGGTGGGGGTGCTGAGAATTCCATGGTTAAGCTACCCATGAGCAATTGCACTATAGAGGGAAATTCGAGAGTGACTTAGAATATACTGTGAAACCCACAGGAAACTTTATTATGAAACCTATTAGAAACTCTTTCAATGTTTGGGTTTCACAGTTAAACAAAAGACAATGATGATGTGGAATTTCACTCTGTATGCTGTGAATACCATTGGTTAATAAAGGATTGCTTTGGACCTATACCAAGGTAGAACTTAGTTAGGCAGAGAAAACTAAACTGAATGCTGGGAGAAGGAAGGTGGACAGAAGAGAAGCCATGTAGCCCCACCAAATATAAATGCCAGAACTTTAGCCAGCAAGCCACAGCCACGTGGAGATACACAGATTAAGAGAAATGGGTTAAATTAATATGTAAGAGTTAACCAATAAGAAGCTAGACCTAATGGGCAAGCAGTGATTTAAATAATATGATTTCTGTGCAATTATTTTGGGGCTGAGCATTCGGGAAAGCCCTCCTAACAACAAAATGAATTAATTCTTTTCTTAACATTATCTCATTATCAGGCATAGAAAGATAAATCAGTGAGTGGGATCTCAAGAGGAACTCTCTAAAGTAGGGAAAACTGGAAATGTCATAAGAGTCACCTTTATGGAAAATGACAGTATGGCTAATTACTCTAAAAATAATCAGATTCAAATGGCAAACACTGAGCAGGAGCCAAGCAATGGCAATGAAATCTAGGAAAGTAGATGGAAATTAGCACATGTTACCCACCCTTCCCAGTGGCATTTCATTTTGGGAGGATTTTATCTATGGCATTACTATGTAGGTTAGCGCATGCTTTTTTGACAATGAGATTCGATTTCAGATTCTAAACCCAAATACATTGATCTCAGATTTACATTCTACTCTTCAGGGTCTGTAAATTTCAGCAAGTTAAACACTTCAATTTCCTTCATTAGTTCATAAAGAAAACATTGATAGGATGGTGTTGGATCTAGAATGCTTCTATTAGATATTTCACTACTTTTACACAGAAGATGTGAGCTTACCTACCAAAAACTAAAAATCCTTTTCAGAGAACGAGCTACACATAGAGGCCCGGTCCAAAGGTTCTGCTCCCGGGATGTTCATTGTACTCACCTGTGCTCCTGCAGGCAAACTTGGTTTTCTGGTCACACAATCGAATGGTACCATTGCAGCCTTTTTCGTCACTACCGTCTTCACAGTCCTTTTCTCCATCACAGCGCCAGAGATCAGGAATGCAGTTTCCATCAGGGAGGCACTGAAATTCATCCCCAGTGCAGCCAGCAGGAGAATCAACTTCTTAATTTTAAATGAATAAGGGGAAAATGGGACAAGATAGGAATGAAATTGTGATTTTCCTGTAATTTTTAACAATCTTTTTCTCTTTGGTAATATTATTATGCTAAAGAAATTATATATTTAGTCTAACAGCTATGAAATGCTCAAACATTTCAAATCTACTTTTAAAACAAAAATTAGGAGAAAATATTTACTGTCTCTTGCAGATTTCCTGAAGGTTTACATAAATGAGTAACGACACTGTGTGGATGTGTTATGTTGTCTTAATTAATGCCTTCAGGTACTGTCTTTGAAGTACTTTCTCCAAGTCATCTAAACAAAATCTCCTACTGATAAAATTTTTCTTGATTTTTGACATTTCTGGAGCAATTTTTTTCAAATTACCAAGAAATAAATAACCAAAGAAACAATAAGCACTTTGTGACTAAGAAAACCTTTGCAAAATAACAACTGAGAATTTGAAAGCAAAGAAACACACACAATAAGTAAAATATTTTCAAGATACAAGATTTCATTCCTACTATCAAAGCAAGAAATTTTAGAGCTGAATTTAATATACTATTACAGGCCCAAATTCTACTAATGAATAGTAATGTATATAATGCCCAGGTATGCTACTCTCTGGCTTGTTGATAAAAATGAATGTACGATAAATTAGTCATCACTAAGATCAAGGGGATATAAATATTAAGGTGTGGATATATATTATCCTGTAACAACTGAACAATGTAAGTATAATCAATTTTTTTTAAAGTTTTAAAAGAGCAAATATTATGAGTATCATATTAATGATATATTCTCCAATATTCTCCAGCACTGTTCTAAAATGAGTCTATTGATATATTTTTGCAACCAAAGTTTTAATGTAATAAATGTATTGTATATGTTGTATTATGATTCTTAGCAAAGATCATTTAATTTGACAATTACTCGCCCACTTAATTTGTTGACTTGGCAGTTATTTAAAGCAAGGATTATAAATAATTGGCTTACTTAATATCAAAATTCTGATATCATTAAAGCAATTACCGATACCTAGAGATGTCCTTCTGTCCACCTGGAAGTGTTACTGTGTGGACTACATGGTGTTTGTAAATAAATATTTTAACTACAATGTTTGCTTTTTCTTCTCCTTGTGGTATATACAGGTATGTTCATTATTTTTAAGAATTTTTAACTACAGTATTTCAAGTAAATTAATTAACACTAGCGAAGGCTTGATATGATTTCCAAAGAATTGCTGGAGGAGTAAATATTAACTATGCAGAGTCAAGAAAACTATCTACTACAACAAGAAATAATAATAATAATAATAATAATAATAATAATAATAATAATAATGAATAATAGTGTCACTAGTACAGAGTAGGCATTATAGTCTCCACATTTAAATGTTAATGAAATTTTCTCTATAGATTTTTTCCTGCTTTTTTGTTATTAAAAATATAAACTCTGTAGGCTATTGCAGCATCTACAGGCTACTACATACAACTAAATTCTAGTCACTTGCAAACTAGAATGTAGCTGGGAATGGTAAATTTACTGTATCATGGAGAGCCAAGCTGGCATGGCAGAACAGTTCACTCAAGTATGCAACAGCAGACCTTTCATGTGTGAATCGCGGTCTATGAAACATTATTTTCCCAGCTACCACTACCTTCTTCTATACTCTTTACCTATTAATATCTTTGTCTTTATAAGAGACTGAATTTCCTTGATAAGCAAAAGCACCAAAACAAGCTAAAACTGTATCTTCTATTCAGAAACCTCATTGTTAGTTATTACAGTTTATGAAATTGAACTTATATGGAATGTTTTACATTGCTACATATGCTCCCCTGAACCCACAGAAGCTACTCAGCACTTTTGACTCTCAACGAAAGGCAGTACTTTCCAGTTCTCTTAGCGTCTGTTTATTCTTATCCACTGTGTCTGTCATGCCCATTTACAGAGTCCCATTGCTCCATACAGCACAGTAACTATGGGAACTGGGTAAAACCCAGGGTGGAAAAGAATCATTCATCTGATTCATTTTACTTTGTTAAAAACAAATATGTGAATAAATGACGGAATTCTTTATTAATTTTCCAAAAGGCATGTAGATAGCGTCAAAGATAGCATCTGCAGCAGTGACTTCTCTGTCCTCTTTATCACAATATCATTTTGTACTTCTAGAAGAGCTTTAATCATGAAGAGACTCAAAAATAAAATGAAATTGGCTTATACAGAAATATAGAATATGAAAATTCATTTTCTTTTTATACTTAAGTTACTAAAGTTCAGTTTTTTTTCTAATAAAGTTTGACATTTATTTTACTCTTCTGTAACATCATGGTAGAATTTAGGTTTTAATGAAAAGTTCTATAAGATCTATATTGCCACAGACACTTGAGCTTTCCTAGGGCTACTTCATTAGCTGGTGGTCAGCCAGTGAAAAATGTAGAAAGAAGGAATCAGAAACTCAGGGTAGTGATAAATATGCCCTATGTATCAGGAGAGAAGGAAGCATGTAGAAATATAATAAATTACTGTATAAACAGGAAAATACATCCATGAAGAAAGAAACCAATGTGAGGAGTAGAGTGAATTCCAATAATGTCACTGAAATCAGGATGGACTGTCATAGACCCATTATGCTGTGGCAAAACACAAGGACAAAGTCTTTGTATTAAATTGGAATGGTTTTAAATATTGCCTTTGTTATCCGACCATTGTTCATTTAGAGAGAACTATTTCTTTGATGTTCATTTAAGCCAACAATAAGTAATAAAGAAAGTAAAACTGTAGAAGTTCCATATCATTCCTAAAAGGAATGTACTTCATAACAATTCATCAGCTAAACCTGCTCACACTGATTCAGATCTTATCATCTCAATCACTTCCACATGAAGGGTGACCAACTGAAAACGCATTACAACTGGCCCTCTTTATTACCAGAAAAGTCTGACCTGATTAGAAAACACTAAACATGAGTTTAGTGACAGAATGACTCATGGGAGTCAAACCTAAAATGATGGGGAAAGCTATGAAAACGTTAAGGGGGGAAAAACACTTGCTAAACAGAACGACTGCAACAAGAAAAATTTCAAAGCAAGAGTTAATTTGAGACACAAACAAAAAAATAGGAGTTAGTGAGTAAAATAAGATCTGAATGGTTAAGGACAGAATTTTGTGGGCATTTATTAATAGCCATGGTAAAATAAATTCAATCATATCAGTTCTGGAAATTTTGAAACACTGAAGTAATGATAACATAATTCGGTTCACACACATTGTCCATTTTCTCTGGATACTGTTTGGAAAACTGGATAATCTAAAGCTTGAATCAGCATCCAGGTAACACCAGTTGTTGGACTGCCCAGATCCAAATAGCAGACATGGCTTCTGCTTCTGGAAACATTTCACAGGGTAGCGGACACTCAGATAAATGTGCAGTTGCCAAGCGACATCATAAATACTCATGGCAGGAGCAAGTGCTGTGAGGACAGATAAAACCACCCTAGCCTTGGCGGTCTCACGTGAGCCTATCTTACGACAGAAACAAAGAAGAAAGTTCTGAAGCCTATTTCATAATCAGTCGGAGGAAAAAGGAAGTGAACGGGAAGATTCTTTGGTCTTTCTCACTTTAGGTACCCGAGACTGAACACGCTCTCACATGCTAAGAATCTTTCTACCACTGACCTGCATCAGTGGAGATGAAAGATTTATTGTTTTGTGTTAGCAAATTTAGTAGGTTTTGAAAAATTGTGTGGAGTGTGGGAGCAGAAGTGGCAAGAAGGAAACAGGCAGGCAGGGCTTAGACCTAGCAAACCAATTGCGTCAGGCTAAATGTTAGATTTAAGCTGGAAGGTAAAGGAGGATAATAAAAATGATATTCAGTTTGAGTCTCTTGATTGCATAGAGTTTCTGTGTAGATAACTTCAGGAATATTTACATAATGGATAGGAAGAAACATCTATTACATGTTAAAGTCTCTCTCTGTGTCTCTCTGTCTCTCTCTCCTTCTCTCTCTCTCTCTCTGTAGAATCAATATGCAAACATTAACATATCAGTATCCTCTTCTTGAACACTGGTTTATACTGAAGTCACTTGCCCTAGTAAACCCAAATACACACAAACATTTGCTTTTTTCATTCCTGCTCTGCTTTCTCTTCCTACATCATTAAAACAACCTGAAATGAGCCCATACCTATTATCAGGCATGTAAGCATTTGTGAGTTCTTTCCTTTCGAAAGATTTTTATTTTTTAAGTCTTGGAGTTTTATTCATCTTAACTCTCTTGCCAAATGCAATCAGGTTCTGTTAAAAGTTGCTGATTTTCCTCTGTGTAGAGAGCAACATCCCTCAGAAAGAGCCTACAAAGGCTGCTCTAACATTAGTTCCAAATTGTGTGACTCCCCAGAGTCTTGGCTTCCTCAGCTCTAAGGCTTGGCACAGTTCATCTTAGTGCTATGGTTGTCTCAGTGGAGTGCTCTAGCTATGGCTGTGTGCTTATGTGCACGCTCATGCTGTTTTACTCTTGTGTTTCCGTGATGCTGATGCTGGTTTTTACATTTTTAACTAATGGAATTTTACTGTATTTTTTTTAACCCTGAAGCTATTTAAACCAAACATACAATTTGGGAAACCTAATAAATAAGTAAATAAATAAACAAACAAACAAACAAACAAATAAATATAGAACCTTGGAGGAAATGTAGCAACTGATAGTAGAATTTATCTCAATATTCAAATGAATCGGCTGTGACTACAAATTTGCAGTTGGAAGACTAGCAACTCTAGAAAAAACTTAGAGGAATTGCAATTTCACACACACGCACACATTTGGTTTGATAAGTATACTAAAGTCTTCCTTACTCTCAGAGGAAAGAAGAAAGAGAATATAGGGTTTGAAATATGGTGAATTATTTAAAATTTGAGTCCAATCTGGAGAATTATTTTTATTGCATTATTTAAATGGCATTTATGCCTTAGCTTGATATCTGTTATTCACTGCTTTGAAAATTATATAGCACTATGCTTCCCAACTATCAAGTTTCTTGCAGTTTATGACTCACATATCATTCTGTCTGGTCCACCTCTCTTTCTAGATCTTTGTTTAACCATTATTATTAAATATTCCTTTGTGGATGGCAGATATTTGTTTAAGACTTACTTTCCAGATATTTTTATCCATAACAGAAACCAGTCCACAGCAAATTTGTGGCCTCACCCAATAATCAATAAATTAATCAATAAATGGAGAAAGCCTTAGCTGTTCATACCTCAGGGAGCTTAAGTTTCCCCTAATAATATTGGGATTTTGGGGGGGTTACAAACTTTATGACTTAAGTCTCTCTCTCTCTTTCTCTCTCTCCTTCCTCTCTCTCTCCCTCCCTCCCTCCTCCTTTCATCTCTTTCTCCTCCCCGCCCTGATGCGTATTCACCTCTTCAGCTGGACTTGGTGACTGATGGACGGCCAAGGTCTAGTGGATTTGCCTGGTCATCATCTTACTGTATTTCCTTTACATCCCTTCTCTCCTCTTCACCTTCACATGCTTCCAAAACACAGGTTTGATACTTTGTTTAAAAGCAGAACAAGTGCCTTCTTTTTATTGTTTTAGTGCATTATACATTTTCTCCATTCCCTTCCTTGCTCCCCTCTTCCCTTCTGCCCTCTCACGTGACCCACCATACTTCCAATTTACTCAGATCTTGTCTTTTTCTTCTTCCTATTTAAATCCATGTATGTCTCTCTTAGAGTCCTCTTTGCTGTCTAGGTTCTCTGGGATTGTGAATTGTAGGCTGTTTTTTCTTTGTTTTATGTCTAAAAGTCACTTATGAGTGAGTATATACGATATTTTTCTTTCTGTTCTGGGTTACCTCACTCAAAATGGGTATTTTCTCGATCCATTTCTTTGCCTGCAAATTTCAAAGTATCATTTCTTTTTACTTCTGAGTAATATTCCATTGTGTAAATGTACCACATTTTCTTTATCCATTCTTCGGTTGAGGGGCAGCTAGGTTGTTTTCAGGTTCTGGCTATTGCAAATAATGCACTATGAACATAGTAGAGCACATGCCTTTGTGGCATGAATGAGTTTCCTTTGGGTATATACACCAAAGTGGTGGTGTTCAATCTTGAGGTAGATTGTTTCCTAATTTTCTAAAAAATTCCAATCCACACACCAACGAACACCTGATTTTTGACAAAGAAGTTAAAAATATAAAATGGAAAAAGAAAGCATATTCAATAAATGGTTTTGGCATGACTGGAAATCAATATGTAGAAGAATGAAAATAAATCGATATCTATCACCATGCAAAAAACTCAAGTCCAAATGGATCAAAGACTGCAACATAAAGCCAACCACACTAAAACTTACAGAAGAGAAAGTGAGAAGTAACAACTTGAACACATTGATACAGAAGAACACTTCCTAAATATTACCTCAGTAGCACAGACAATGAGAGAAACCATTAATAAATGGGACCTCCTGAAACTGAGGAGCAAAGGACCCAGTCAAGAAGACAATAGGGCAAACTACAGACTGGAAAAAGACCTTCACCAATCCCACAACAAACAGAGGACTGATTTCTGAAACATACAATGAACTCATGAAACTTGATATCAAAATAATAAATAATCTAATAAAAAATGGGGTACAAACCTAAACAGAGGACCCTCAATAGATAAATCTCAAATGACAGAAAGACACCTAAGGAAATGAAAAACATCCTTAGCCATCAGGAAAACGCAAATCAAAGCAACTCTGAGAATCCATCTTATGCTTGTCAGAATGGCCAAAATCAAAAACACTGAAGCCAGCTCATGCTGCAGAGGATATGGCTTAAGGAAGACACTCCTCCATAGCTGGTGGGGGTGCAAACTGATACAACCAGTTTGGAAAACAAGTACCTTCTGAACAGTCAAATGCAGTCTGGAATGGAGATGAGTTTATCCACACTAATATAAGGTTTGATGTGCTTATCAAGACCATTAAATATTAAGGGGCAATAAAATATGATTTCAAATTTTAATATATTTGTTGTTTGGATCCATTAAAAGGGATGGATAGGAAAATATTTAAAGGACTATGTAGATGCCCAAACACAAACACATTGCTTTTATGTTAACACTTAGACATAAACATACACAAAAGCATGAGACAAAACTTTCAATTCACTCTAAAAATAACCTATTCCCCTAGATCATTAAATGACTATTAAAATTAAAACTAGAGAAATACTGGGTTACTTCATATAAAATTTGTATTTTAAAAACACTATTTAAAATATTTCATACAAAATCAGATTATAGTAGAGGTAATTAGCTAATGAAAAACAAACTGAAGCACATGTTAATTTGTAGAATTTGCATATAAAAAAGCATAATGTTAAAAGTCTCTATTATGAAATCCCATGAAGCAGTGATTATTATCTATGTGAGGATAGTTGTAGTGTGTAAGTGTATGACTCTAAACACTAGAGTAATTTCTTAGGAGGATTTTGGTGGCTTTAATATTGAAAATAAAATGAAATCCAGCTAGATTTTTCATATAGAAAAAGAAACAAATGCTGACTGTTCTCACAGTCTCTGAAGGAGTTTAAAAGCTATTTTAGCAGCCATGTTCCCACTGTTAATTACTCTACTCCCACAACATCATGGACACTATTTAATCATTGAGAGGTGAAGCATTTATTTTGTAGATTGCCTTTTTTTCCCTATCCAATTTTTGTTTGCTTCTTTCTCAGCAATACCTAGTTTTTCTCTCTTAATAGCTGTAAGCCAGTCTGACACTGGAGAAGCTCAACTTGACTAAGCCAAAATCTGAGAAACCAGAAGCACAACTTGACTGTGGAAAGTAGAGAGCTCTTGTGGTTACTATTTCCACTTCTGTGGAAAGGGCAAGGCACAAGATGAAACCCAGTCTCCTGTTTCCGGTTTATTCTAGATGCTATCTAAGAATATTACTCTGGCATCAAGATGTATAATTATTCTCTTAATGCAAAGGCTATAATCCCTTGGAACAAGTACAGGTCCATTTATTAACAATTTTCTGAAGAATAATCGGGGGAATGATAGTCTTCCTCAATAGCAAATAGTGTTCTCCTCACATATGATACATTTATCTAATTTATTTCAGTTTTTCAAGTAGAAACAGGGTAGATTTTAAAACTATCTTTTCTAGCCTCATCTACTGTGGAAACCACAGATCTTCCCCTCCTATCTTCCCGCTCCACACTCATTGCTTTATTCCAGGTCCCAGTTCTGTAAGGTACTACCAGCTAACCCAAAGGCCACTTCCGCCAGCGATTCAGATAGGCTGTCTTCAGATCTCCACCTCTCTTTTTGCTCCTCAAGTCCCAACTTCTGAAGTCTTACTCCATCTCTGTAGCAGAACGCCTTCTGTGGTCTTTTTTTCCTCTCTGCCATCCCTAATGAACCACAAAGACCTTCTCTTCAAACCTTCCCCCAAGTCACCCCAGTATCCCAGTCTCCAACAGCAGCATCAGACATTCCTTACAAAATATGAACAAACAAACAAACAAACAAACAACAACAACAACCCCCCCCACACACACACCAGCTGAGCAGGCCAGGGAAGAATGCAAGCTAACTGAAGACCTTCACCACTCCCTCCCTCTGGGTTCAAACCCATAGTCACATCCCCAACACTATAGTAGACCCTTCACTAAAGGTGACCTCTTTTCTCTGATCCCATTTCAAGGAGACAGAAATAACCTGATCATGGTCAAACATTCTGCCCGCCTTCCTCCTTTGAACTCCTAGCCTATTCCCATTCCTAACCGCCAGCTCTCAGTGCCCAGAAACACACTTTATCAGGAACCATCATTGGAAGCAACTATCTAGTCCAAAGAAAATTTCCTGTGAGGCAACTGTACCATCATCATCATACCTGAACATACAGAGAGGAAACAGAAACCAAGGAAGAAAAGACTCTTGCAACAAAAACAAATCCAGAAATCAACACTTAAATCTTCAATCATATCCCAGATTCATAAACACCAACATAAAAGCACAATAACTGTCAAGCAATATTTCTCTACATAGCTCAGGCATACTAACAAAGCAGGCCCTCTTATCTCGACTGCTTAACTGTACACCAAGAACCAGCAGAGATAGGACTGCTGAACTTGCCTAAAGGTGAAGTGATCTTTTGGGGTTCGTGATTCATGAAAGAGTCTGCAGACATTCTGCAGGATAGAGAAGAAAGTAACTGAACTGTCTTTGAAATTTCATGCTTCATGGAAAAGTCGGCTGCTGGCTGAGATGGATGCCACAATGGTACAAAATAACTTTGGGTGACTGTCGATTCAGTGAGATGTCTCTGTCAATTCTAGAGTTTTGGAAGTTGTTACTTACTTCTTGTTTATTTAGGAAATATTATATCCTTCTGAAGTCTTTGATGGAGTTGAAGAATAGATAGATAGTTA
>LOEQ01004014.1:39137-52880 GCA_001685075.1 Bramus lutescens
TAAGAGGCTAGAACTAATGGGCCAGGCAGTGTTTAAATGAATACAGTTTCTATGATTATTTCAGGGTTAAGCTAGCTGGGCAGCAGGATCGCAGCCCAATCCTCATTACTACAGAGAGTGGTGCAAGAGAATTGTCTGTATTCTGTCAATCATATTTTGAATAAACGTTGATTGGCCAGGCAGGAAGTATAGGCAGATCAACCAGACAGGAAGTAGAATAAGAGAATTCTAGGAAAGAGGAAGCCCATTCCTCCCATTCCTGCCCAGACCACTGAGAAACAAGATATAATCTGCCTAGCTGAGAAAGGTACCGAGCCATGTGGCTAATATAGATTAAAAACAATGGGTTAATATAAGTTACAAGAGCTAATAAGTAGCCTGAACTAATGGGCCAATCAGTTTATAACATAATGTAGACTCTCCATATGATTTTCTTTGGGACTTGCCACCTGTGGGGTACTGGGTGAGACAGAAACACTAACAAGCCAACCCTCAAGGCTCTGATAATCCAACATGGTTGAAGTACAAGAAAAAGAACTTTAAAACATATGTATAAAAATGATAGATGTCCTTAAAGAGGAAATTAAATAAATCCCTTAAAGAAATACAAGAAAACACAAAGAATGGATGTAAATGAATAAGGCTGTTTAAAAATTAAAAATAAAAGGGAATCAATAGACAATCCAAACAGAGATTTCTAGAAATGAAAATTTAGAAACTCAAACAGAAACCACAGAGGTAAGCTTCATTAGCAGAATACAAGACATGGAAGAGAGACTCTCAGGTGTTAAATAAAAATCCACCTAAATAACATTCCCATTCTTAACATCTATTCTCCAAAATCATATAAACTCATGTCTATAAAAATTATCATGGTTTAAATTATGTATTTAATCCTCAAACACACAGATAGTGGGAGACTTCAACAACCAACTCTCATGAGTGAACAGGTCATCCAGACAAAAAGTAAACAGAGAAATACTGGATATTACAGATGTCATAAACCAAATGAAGACAATAGATATTTGGAGAACATTTCACCCAGATGCAAAAGAATATACCTTCTTCTCAGGACTTCAAGGAATTTTCTCCCAAAATGACCACATACTTAGAAAAAATTAGTCTCAACAGACATGAGAAAATTGAAATAACTCCATGTATCGTATGACACTAAAGCTGAAAGTCAACAGAAACAGTGGAAAGCTTACAAACTCATGGAATCTGAACCACTTTCTACTGAATGAAAAATAGGACAAGACAGAAATAAAGAAATGAAAGACTTTCCACTGAAATTCAATGAAAATAAATATAGAGCATATGCAAACTTACAGGACACAATGAAAACAGTGCTAAGAGGAAAGTTTATAAGTGCCTACACACAAAAAAAAAACGAGAATGATCTCATACTATTAATTTACTCACCATCTGAAAGCTCTGAAACAAAAATAAGAAAGTATGCCCAAAGGAGTTGAAGGTAAGAAATTATCAAACTGAGGCCTGCAATCAATAAAAATAGAAATGAAGAGAATAATACAAAGAGTCAACAAAACAAAGAATTGGTTCCTTGAGAAAATAAAAAGGATAGACTGACTATTGTGCAAATTCAAGATACATAGAGAATATCCAAATTACCAATCAGAAATGAAGAACATATGTGTTCTGAAAAATTCCATCTGGAAACTTCTAAAGCTGACAGACTCAGTAATGCATTTAGATACAGAATTGACACAGAGAGCAATAATGTTCTTATACACAAATGACAAATAGACTGAAAGAGAAATCAAGAAACTAACACTTTTTACAATAGACACAAATAATATAAAATAATTTAGGGTAACTCTAACCAAGCAAGTGAAATAATGGTATGAGAAAAATTTAAAGTCTTTGAAGACAAAAATTGAAGAAGCGATCAAAAAATGGATAGATCTCCCACTCTATGAATCTGATATATAGGATGAATATTGTAAAATGGCCATCAACCAAAAGCAATTTACAGATTCATTGAATTCCACATAAAATTCCAACAAAATTCTTCACAGGCCTTGAAAGAACAATTCTCAAATTCATATAGCAAAAACAAAAAATGTATATCAAAAAATGATAATAAGAGAACTGCTAAAGTTTTATCATTTTTAATTTCAAGTTGTATTAATTATAACCACATAGTAGAAGCACTAAGTTCAACAAATATTGAGTGGACCTCATGAAATTTAAAAGCTTTTCTGAGGCAAAGACACCATCTTTTGAACAAATTGGCAGATTATGAAGTAGGAAAAGATTTTTTCTGGCTTCCCATCGGATAGAGGAGTAATATTATATATACATANAGAGAGAGAGAGAGAATTCAAGAGACTAGATGCCAAAAATCCAAATAATTTATTTTAAAAATGGGGTACAGGAACAAACAAACAAACAATTTTCACTAGAGGAATTCTGAATGACTGAGAAACGCTTCAAGTTCAACATTCTTAGCCAACAAAGAAATAAAATCAACAGGACATTGAGATTACATTTCATGCTGGTCAGAGTGGCAGTCATCAACAACACAAGTGACAGCTCATGTTGGTGAGGATATGGAATAAGGATAGAGTAAGGATGAGTGTTCCCTCATTCATTGTGGACTGTAGTAAAAATATGCACAGCCACTCTGCAAATCAATATGGCAATTCCTCAGAAAAGTTGAAAATTGATATACCTCACAATCCAGCTATAACAATCTTTAACATATACAAACTAACACTCAGCCTATGACAAGGATACTTTCTCCTATCTTTTAATTGCCGCTCTATCATAGTAGGCAGAAACTGGAAAGAAGCTGGATATCTTTCAACAGAAGAGTGGATGAAGAAAATACTGGACATTTAGAAAAAAACTGAGAATTATGCAGTCATTAAAAAACTGACAAGAAATTTATAAGCAATGAATGAAAATAGAAAAAAATTCTGAATGAGGTAATACAGATACAGAAAGAAAAATATTGTATATATTCACTTATATGTAGATATTAGATATTAAATAAATGATAACCAACCTCCAATCTGTAGATGTAGAGTCTTAGGTATAGAATGGACTAGGACATATTGATCTCCCATGGAAAAGGGAACTGTATTGGATTCTACGGTAGACTGGGGACAGAGAGGAAGGTAATGGGGTAAAAGAGTGGGTAAGGGAAGGAGACACAGGGTTAAGGGAGAGAGATAATAATAGAAGGCACAGGTAAAATTGAGGGGCATTTGAGCATGATATGGGAACTGAGTGACTCTCCTCAGAGCTCAGTGTACACTATGGAAGGGGATGCAGAAAGGAAAACAGGGGGTGGAGGACACCCAGAGTTCAAGATTCTGCATCAGGTCCTCCACATATTATACTTTTCAGTTTAATATATTTATGGGATTTCTGAGAATGTAAATGAATGGGTCTCTGATTCCTGTGCCTAACATTGGGGATCTTTTCAACTCTTTTGTGTTGCTTTGTCTACCCTAAAGAAAATAGTTTGTGTTTTACTGTATTATATTTTATTTTTGTCACGTTTTGTTGTTATCGCGTACAAGTCTGTTCTTTTTCTAAGGAGAGACAGAAAGGGAGTAGGTTCAGAAGGAAGAGGAGTGGGGAGGAACTGGGAGGAGTAAGGGCAAAGAACCTATAATCAGGATATATTGTAAGAAAAAAGAATGAGTTTTCAATAAAAGGAAGAAAAACAAAAGTGATATTTTTCTTAGTAATTGAGTGAAAATCTTTTGATCTTTCTTTGTTATTGATGTAAGTGTTTGCAGTATTAAAATTCAAATGAATTTAAAGATATAATTTATCTTGGAGAACAATGTTTTCTTGTAGATAAAATCCATTAGTAATTAACATTGTTTTGATATCTCAGTATCAACAATTTCCAAAGAAAACAAATCAATCAGTGAGAGAATAAAGTTAATTCATGCAGTTTATATTTCATTGAAAACAGATGTATCTTTATCAACATTTAGCAAAACTTAAATTCACATTGAATTTTATTTTGTGAGGGAGCAATTTATACTTTCATTAAGACTAACAACAACATTTACTGTGATTTTTGTCAATGCTTGATTTGCAAATTACTTCATATTGAAAGTCACACTTCTTTCTCAGTCAAATATACTGAGAATTACTGTCAATGATTTTGTTGTTTTTCTCCATGCATACTGGTAGATTTATTTAGAACAAAAATCTCAGGACAGGTGTTGGAAGAGGAAAGAGCAGGACCAGGTCTGTCTGTAATGACAGTTGTACAGGCAGACCTTCCACTCACCCAGGCTATACAGAAGGCCTGCAGGTTTGTCAATAAAGCTTGGCTGCTATGCTTTGGTGCCAATATGACAACCCTAGTTAGTTCTTCTGAAAATATTCTGGAAGGAGAAAAGTTGTCCTCCCCACAATTGCTCTGCGACCATCATACATGTACCATGCCCCTCTTTCTCTCTCTTTTCTAAATAAATTAGCACTTTTTTATTTTTGAAAATTGAATATGTGTAACTTCAAACATTCAGGTAGAATCTCTAAATCACAATAATAGCAAGAAAGAGGAATAAAGGAATGTACATAAAAGGGAAAAAGGAAATGAAATTCAAGATTTCATCACAAAACAATACAAAAGGTTAGTAATGGAGAAACTGAGGGGGAATTTGATGTAATAGATGTTAATACAAGAAAAAAAGGAAAACCTTTATCAGCTTTAAAATAGCAGAGAAATATGCAAGTGAGTGGTCACATGGCCAGGTTCTAGGTCCGTCTCCTGAATTAGCAGAATAAGTGAAAAAGATGCCCCCTTGCTGTCCTGCTTGTGTGCTCTGAGGAGAAGGTACCCTAAAGGTTGGTATGAAGTGAAGCTTGTGCAGGGATATTTTTAGTATGCATTTTTAACCGTTAACTCAACAAACTTTTCTGTCATTTTAGCAAACTTTAAAAATAATTAGAAACTACCCTTTTAAGGTTTTCATGAAAGGAAAATGACAGGGTGGGTTATTGAAACTACTAAAGTAAATTTTGGTATTTTGTTTCCTACATGGATAAGACTGAATTCTACTGCTTATTTGACTATTTCATTGGGATGTCTATGATGTGGGTGGGAAATCAAGAGTTTTGTTCCTTCAGAATTGCTTTTTTCCCCACTAATACACAAGTAACCTGAATTTTCAGTTATTACCAGGTTTAGACAACTGCTCTGAGTACCCAAAGCCTCCCTGGGTAGGATGTTTGTTTTGCTTTGGTTGGTTAGTGGTATCATCAATGTTTCATTTCATTCTAACTCTGTTGAAAAGATCTCCCTGCTTAAAAGGCATCAACCTCAGTATTTCTTAAACAGAAAACCAGTTCTTTACACACTCAGAGGGATAGGGTTTGTTTAGATGAATACATGTCCTTATCTGTGAGACAAAATAATTCAGCTCAATGGTCTGTGGTCTTCTCCCAACTTCCTAATTTTTTATGTCTGTAAAAAAGACCTCTTAAGATAAGAAAACATTTTTTGGGAGAGACATTAAAATTGTCTGTGTAGGAATGTCCATAGCTGTTCCAGTTGAAAGGCTCCAGAATCGACTTAATAAGATGGATTGTGAGGGATAAAGGAGATTAAAATTTAAAGGAAGGTCATATCTACTTATTGCTACTGTTTAGTATAAAGGTCAGAGTCTGTAGGGCACCCATTGAGAATTTCATTAGATTGGGCTATAGTAAAAAGAAAGGTGTTTCCATCTCTCATCTTTACATAGAACCAAGTATATCATTCCGAGTAGGATAGTAATTGCTTGTGAATAACATATATCTTAAGTCATACAAAGTTGGAATAAACAGAATATGCTCAATAACAACCTGAATAGCTGGATATAGTAGAAATACATGATCTTTATTAAGAGCTCAAGCTGTGGACTTCTATACAAGTATCTTGATCTTGTGAATCATGGGTATTGTATGTCATAAACAAGTCAGAAAGGCAAAGTACCTGGTGATAACTCAGTCACCAACACATTTTCTTATTTTTCTATCACCGTTTTATCAACAATTACCTTTCCTCAATGTTATTACCACTTAGACAGCAGACACAAAAATGATTTTAAATGTACTAACAACCATGTGGAAGTGCAAGAACAACAGATAAGAGAAATATCCTGCTCTTTTATTTTATTGAACCCTGGGCTGAGATTGCCAACAATTACTAGATAAGTGAAAATGACAGTTTACTGAACTAGATGAGCAGAACAGGATCAATACATATAATCTTGCATTCATTATGTGTATCCTAGGATCTTGTACATCATTTATCTACATTCCAGTATATCACTACCCATAGAGACAAAATAAAAATGACGTGAGTTCTGACAAGGAAAAGAAATTCTGTGTTCTAGAAAAAAAATTAAACATATTTAACAATTATTTGCTGTGCATTATATAGAACCCATGGCCACAATGGTAGAACGATAAGATGAGATTATTCTGGTTTCTTTTTACAATTTGGAAACAACAAAATCTGAGATGAAAGAATTATTCAGGAAATGGACCAGAGGAAAGAACAACATATATTTTCAAAGCAGGAAGAATGATGGTTAGATCAGAATAAAAATAACCATGTGAGTGGAGGAATGTGAACATGTGTGAGCACATGTATTAACAAATTAAATGATTGCCTAATGGATTAGATTGTAGGCCCATATTTCTATATGGCGTAGCAGCCAGGCTCTGAAGCCATAGGCCCCATTTGAGGTGGTCTGCAGACAGGCTGTCACTGCCTAAAAAGGGTCAGGTTCTTGTTGCTCCTTTCTTTGTAATTTGGAGGATGCCTTATAGAGATACTGATTCAAGCCTACATGACAACTAGCATACACAGCAGACAGGTAGAGGCAGACGTGACAAAACGCCATTCACCCGGTTACCTAGGAGACAGGTCTGATGTATTTTCCCACTCAGTTTATGCGTTGGTATAAGAGCTGTTTGGATAATAAACACGGGAGATCTTCAGGAAAGAAGAAGCCTGAGATGCCGTTCCGTGAAGATGGTGTAAGCTGTGTCTAGTTATTCCTTGTGGCTCCGTACCAGTACAGTTAGAGAAATTAGTTATCTATGTTGGGGCCTATGGGCTCTAACATTAGATCAAGCATTACTGA
This sequence comes from Bramus lutescens, assembly GCA_001685075.1. NCBI lineage: Eukaryota > Metazoa > Chordata > Mammalia > Rodentia > Cricetidae > Bramus > Bramus lutescens. The sequence continues at coordinate 46,265 of LOEQ01004014.1, forward strand.
TAATAAATCAACACTGAAGATCCATGCACACATAATTTTCAGTTTGCGTTTGAACTATGTTTGCTGTATAAATAAGGGATCATATATCACAGAATCAATCAAAACCAATCAACTTGTTCACTTAGTGCAGCAGGTAATAAATATTTCTAAAAGCCACACAGAAGGCAATAGAAACAATGGTAAAAAATCACAATCTAGATGTCCCTTTAAAATGTAGAATGCAAATATTTGAAAAATATTGGATTGCTTTTAAGAAAAACTTCAAAGCTTAGGTGAAATATAAACTTGGAAGAAAAACATGTCACCTCCTCTCTTATAAACATGATAAATTATTGGATATTAACTTTAAAAAGATTTTCAGAGGAGACTAACAGAAATAACCATGTAAAGGTATTAGCACTCTTTTATATTAAGAGTGAAATAAAGGTAAGATTTTGAAAGATGCCTGAGTAGACTGTTACATAATTTAAATAAAAGCTGTCAAAGTGAAATCATAATCATTTTATGCATTTGTATTTATGCATATCAAGATTATTCAGAGTCCTTCTAATATATTACATGCAGAGTTCTACATTTATAAGACATGACTGATCTCACTTGGACAGTATATGTTTACATATTGTGGAAGTTTGAATGAGAATAACCCTCCTAGGCACATATTTTTTAACGCTTCATGAGCTGTTGGTGAAACTGTTTGGGAAGGATTAGGAAGTGTGACCTTTTCGGAGGAAGTGTGTCACTGGGGCTGGGCTTTGAGGTTTTACAACCCCACACCATTCTTATTTCTCTTTCTGTCTCTGTCTGTCTGTTTGTCTCTCTCTCTCTCCTCTCTTTCTCTCTATCTCTCTTGCTCGCTTACTCGCTGGCTTGCTCGCTCTCCCTCTCTTTGATTTACTACTCTTAGTTTCTGTTCCAGTGCTATGTCTGTCTGTCTGTCTGTTATCTGCCTGCTGCTTGCCATGATGGTCATGGATGCATTCTCTGAAACTGTAAGTCCCCAATAAACTCATTCTTCTATAAGTCACCTTGGCTATGGTGTTTTGTCAGAAAGTAACTAAAACACATGTAAATGATCTTATTGTATTAACCTTTCAGTACCTAAGCACACAGCCATGCTTGGTTTCTAAAAGCACTTCCCCCATACTAAGTTCTATGAGTACAATCAGCTCCTTTTTAAAAATAACATAAAAAAACTGTTCACCTAAGACAACTGAAATCAACAAAAATACAATGGTCATGGTTATAACAGAAGAAATAGGACAGAGCAGAACACAAAGTTCAGTTCAACTGATGAGAGACAGAAACTAAATCAAATGATGGAACCCTTGTGGATGATTTTCTATTAACGAAATTGACTCTCTCCTTCCATTTCCTTCTCTGTCTTACCTACTCCATCTTGACTCTCTCTCTCTCTCTCTCGTGTGTGTGTGTTTGTGTGTGTATAACAACAATGCTTTATGTGTACAGTGTGTTCTTTGACTATAGAAAGTTATAAAACGATAAACCCAAACAAAATAAAATTAAGAGACAAAGAGTGAGATGCTCATTAACACCAAAGAGAACTATTTCTGTTAGAGTTGCTTATTATATTGTGATGAAAAACCCACCGTGGCCATAGAAATACTTCTGTATGTGATATCATAGGGAACACAAACTGAGTAAGAATTTTATGAAATGGAGATTCTATATGAACTATTCCAATTGTTAACTGTTTTATTCCCTCGGGGGGAAAAACTTGAGTCAAGAGGGACTTCTCCATATGCTCTGTCTTCCAGGAAGTGTAGAGCAAACTGCTAAGCAATTATTTGGGGGGATTTAATGAGCTTTGACAGCTAGTCTTTAAAGCAAGAAACTCCTGCTCTTTCTTCCACAGCAGGTTTTGAAACTGAATTATGGGACTAATTACATCAAATCTCTACCTTGTCACTAGCTACATAAGTCTTATGTGTGATAATAACTTCCATACTATATGTCAATATCATTTCATAACTTCTGTACCAGAATGTGTAATCGAAATAAGAGAGGATAAAAGGTAAGGGACTCTCTTGTCCTGGAGCCCATCCTAAATGTCATCTTTACTCAATTACTGTGTCCAGTCCTCATCATGCAGCATGGTTGGTTAGAGAATTCTTGTATAGTTTATAATTCAAAACAAAACCTGAGTGAATTCTTTCATGTTTCTTGAAACATGTTCATGAATCATAGAGATTTTAAGAATCATTGCCTTAGTGTGTGTTCTACATCGTAAGATGGTCACATTGACAGTCTGGTCTTTATAGCAATATGCAGAGAAACTGAGTTGTTGTGAGAAAGAAGCTTATTAACGTTGAAATGTCTCAGTCAGGCAATGGGGCATCAAGATTTTAATCCCAGCACTAAGGACGCAGGGGCAGATAGAGACAGAAAGATTTTTGTGAGTTCAAGGCCAACCTGGTCTGCAAAGTGAGTTCTAGGTCAGTTAGGGTGGTTTCACAAAGAAACCCTGTTTCAAAAACAAAACAAAACAATACAAAATTAAAATGTCTTTGCTCATATGATAATTCAACTGGAAACACTCTTTAGAGCCTACAAGAGGCTATTGGTGTTTGTGAGGCTGACACATCTTTTCAAACTTCGTAAAGTGCAGTTGTCTCTTTAACTAATCAACAGACATGCATAGAAAAGAGGGATAAGATCTTGTTTCGAGGTGAAAATAAATTAACTTCAGGGTAATTTATCTTTCATAGCATGTTATGGGGCATCGCCAGCATGCCACAGATGCATACCCTATGAGAAACCTGAGGAGACAGCTGTGAGAAAGGCAAATGAGCTAAACTGCAGCGCATTAATGAGGTGTCAATTACCCTCTAGATGAATGCTGTAATACTTAATTTAAAAAGGAAGAATATCTCCAAGTAATTATTTTCTATGCACAGTTAGTAATAAGAATTTTCATTTTTCATAGTTTCAGGAAACAAATACAGTGGGAGAAAGAAGAAGAAGAGAATGACAGAAGAGAGGCATGGGAAAGAAAAGGAGAGAGGACATGAGATTATCACATAATGGAGAATAAGAGACAGATCATATTTAATATTAGCTCTATCAATAATTCAACATTCCCCTGATTCAAAGACAATTCAATTCAAATGTCCACATGAAAAATTTTCTTAGTAGTTTTCTGCTTCCTTTCTAGTTTCTATTTTGTTCACCCCCCCAAAAAATAGAAAACCATTATAAATCATGTCGAGATCAACAATGTAAGTACTTATATTACCTTGCTTCAGAGCTCAAGGACATTGAACAGCCATTTTGGATCATTCCTATGATTCTAATAACGCAGACCAAATAAAATGAATCACTTGGCAAATCTGCAGAAAAGCCAGGGACTTTCTTTTAAAAATGCAGGATGCAGAGCTAGCCACTGTTTTCAATGACAGAGAGAAAACCACCCGGAAGAATATTCTTGAGATATTGACAGTCATGTGAGATCTCAAATGTTTGGAGAAGACAGATGTGGTTATTGGAGATAGTCTTTGAAAACTAAGTTTCCACAGTGTAACTCGCTCTCTAGATTCCACCACCTTAAACAAAGCGTGTTATTGTTCATACATGTGCATGTCACCCATTTAAAGAGAGGCCATGGATTTTTAATCATTTTAGTTAGTCCTTAGTGCTAAATAATATTTATGGAATTAATAAAGTCTCTCTAAAAATTGACTGTTAAATGATAGAGATAACACTGTTATTTTTTAAAAGCTAACACTTTTATGTGATTACAATATTGGTTTTTGACACACTAATATGTCTGATGGTAGATTATATTTTACAAAGCAATGCATGCTGCTGATAGGGTCTGTTTTATCATAGATATGATCAGAACCACAATCCTGGGCTCTTTGCTCTCTTTCCTTTCATTATTGATAATCAATTTTCTGGAACAGTGGATCATTAGATCTATTACTAAATACTTGTCTCAAAACTCAAGAGAAGAGATTTGGCATAATATCAAAGTAAAACTACACTTTTGTATGATTTTTGTTCCTTTTTTAAGGCACTTTAAAATTTTTATGAAGTTAGAATAATGGTGTCAAAGTATTTAATGAATGAAGAAAGCCACAACCACAGGAATAAATCCAGCAGTGGGCACAACTGAAGTAAGAAACTAGAAAGGAGAAAAGAAAAAAACAATTAAAAACAGAAGGTCAAAGGTAATATTATCCTACTCTTCATGTGTATTATTAATGTGATGAGCTGTTCAATTGTGATTTAATAGTATACTCTAAATAGTTAAATTATGGATCAACCTAGACTGATATTTCATAGTTTTATAAAATTACTGACCCAATTTGGTACAATTGGCGTGTGTTTCATCACTGAAGTCTCCACAGTCATTGTCACCATCACAGGCCCAATGCCCTGGGATACACCGGCCACTGGCACATCTGAACTGGTCTTCAAAGCAAGAGTGCACACAGTCCACCTCATCACTCTTGTCCCCACAGTCATCATCTGGAAAGAAACATCAAAAGCTAGTAAAAGCTAACTTGGAAGAACATTTTTTTTTGTTACGATAAACAAAATGTTATAAAAACATTTTCTGTGCAGAATTTGTTTACGGTTTTGGAAAAGGAAAGATACACCCATGAGCAACATTTCCCATGAACAGTCAATTAGTCTCATTTTACACTGACATCACATCTCTTCTGGTTTAATAGCAAATGCAAAACCAAGAGAAAGAAAGCACCAACTTTGGATTTTGCATCTTAAAATCTAATTGGTTTATAAATAACTAACCACCAACTAACTGCCTCACCACCACAAGGACTAAGCAGAAAGTGGTGACTCTGGGAATTAAAAGTGATACAGCGCAATAGCAGTATAGTGAAATTGCTTTCTGAAGTTACTGTTTATGTGCATCAGAATTTGTCGCTGCATCTTCTATCCAGTGCCTTTGTGTCTGTGCTCTGACAAGATGATTTCCTGTTCATTCCTCCCTTGCTACCCACCCAACTGGATTTGTACGTGGGAACTGTATGTTCAATTAGAAACGATTCATACTTGGTGTTGGTTATTGAAAGACGGAGAGGAGGGGAACACTCAAAGACAGTGGATTAAATGAAACTAAACGACATTGATTAATATATAATTCAGTTGCTTGCATTTAGAAAGACTTGGAATAATGATACAATTAAGTACAGGGGGAAAACATTACTTGTACATAAAAAGCAAGGTGACAGAGCTAAGATCATCTAGATAATTGCACACACAATAATTCATAAACTGCCAAGGTTATATAAATGCTTTGGGAACCTGAAATTGTTCTGGTCATTTCCCTAATTGTTCTCCTTATTCATCTTTGTAGATTTAGCCTATGCCCAAAATAATATCTGAAAATGAAGCACTATTAAAACCCCATGGGACAAATATCATGCTCCATTATCCTTGACGCTCATCCCCAGCGATGTGCCAGCTGCCCGCTTACCACTTTGCTTAGCCACTTTGCTTGGCTCTGCAAGCTTTGCTTACAAACTTCCTTTGAAGGAACTAGGACAGCCCAGAGAGCTGGGCTCCAGGCTAGTTCGTGCTGTGCAGTGATCACGTGGTACTTGCCTGCGTCGCAGTGCCATTTACTGCTGATGCATCTTCCACTCTTGCATATGAACTGAGTTTGAGGCTCACAAGTCGGGAATTCTGTGAAAGATACAAAAGAGCCAACAAGAAATGTTTTAGGAACTGGGCTCGATTTAAGTTGTATCCCATTTACTAATGTGATCAGAAGTTTTGTCCTCTACAAAGGCAGAGGGGACAGTAGAAAAACAAATACAGTGGTTGTAACTTCTGAAAGGCACGAATTATCACACTTCCATATCTGAAACGATGAATTTCCAGCCACTGTAAGTCCAGGAGAATCACTGAATGAAATGTCATTAAGATTCATCATATTTTCTGAAATACATGTTCAAGGCCAACCTTGTCTTGGTGAATGATCACAACCAGGGCTCTACTGGGCTGCTACAACATGCTGCTTCTGCATATCCAGATTGCTGGATTGTTTTTCTAAATACAGAGAGCCACACAGGATCCTCAAGGGTAGCACCGACCTCTGAGGGTTGCCAACAGTGTAAGGTTAAATACATTTATCAAATAATGAAGTCAGTTCAGTTGCTACCATATGTTTACAAAGACTTTGACACTATCAGTTCGAGTCTAACAAGGTGAACAAAAACCCTGAAAAATAATTCATGTTTTTAAAATTTAATTCAGTTTAAACAACTAAATTAAAACAAATAAAAAGTGCTTCTTTCCTCTCCTGTACAAAATAATAATAAATAGCAGTAATGATACAAGGCAAATAATATATAAAATACAATTAGCCATTTTTAACATTCTGGTGAATCCAGAGGTTAATGCTAACATAATAAGAACTCATGATAATGAAATTTCAAAAACATAATAGTAACCAGAGAAAGATTAACATGCTGAAGAGTTAAGTCAAAAATTTGAACTAAGAATTTTGCTAGCAAAACAGTAATCTACCTATTTGTAGATGGTGGAAATGATTCACTTAAAGATTTGTGGATTTGACCCAAAAATATGAATATGGTATGTACTCACTCATTAGTGGATTCTAGCCATA
>LOEQ01004014.1:64982-76007 GCA_001685075.1 Bramus lutescens
TAAAGCAAAGAAAACTAGCCTACAAACCACAATCCCAGAGAACCTAGACAACAAGGAGTACCCTAAGAGAGACATATATAGGTCTAATCTACATGGGAAGTAGAAAAAGACAAGATATCCTGAGTAAATTCAGAGCATGGGGACCATGGCTGAGGGTTAGAGGGGAGGGGAGAGGCAGGAAGGGGAGCAGATAAAAATGTATAACTCAATAATATCAATTAAAAAAAAACGAGAGCAGGTGTGGTGGCACACACCTTTAATTCCAACAGTCTAGAGTCAAAGGCAGGGGGATCTCTGTGAGTTTAACTTCATCCTGGTCTGCATAGTGAGCTTAGGCTCACCAGGGCGATCACCGTGGGGACTATGGTTAGGGCTTCATAGAGATACCCGTCCTAAAAAGGGGAGAGAGATGAAGGTAAGCAGGCTGACCATCTGATAGCAAAGAAGACAAAGTCCTGAAAGACATTGTTTGACCATCACATTAACCCACACAAGTACTAACTTCATAAATATTAAGTTAGTGAAAATACTGTTTTGATGAAAAGCAATATATCAAGACCTGCACAAAAGAATTTGGCATGAGTGACAAAATACAATGAATGAAATTACTGGCATACTGGGTACATCTGAGCTAAATATGAACAAAACAAAAAGATGTTGCCTCCACAAGACAAAACTGCAGTTTTCTTGATCAATACAGGGCTTCAATGTGGGGATTTTTAAAATAATAAATTTAACATGAAGAAAAATGAAAATTACGGGAAATGTTTACAGAAGTTTACTGCTGTTTTGTTAGTTGTTGCTCTTGTTTTTGTCAATTTGACACAAGGAAAACTTGGGAAATGGAATCTTAATTGAGAGAGTACCTCAATTAAGTCCTGTAGTAAAGATTTCGGGACATTTTCTTCATATGGGAAGGACCAGTTCACTATGGGCAGTGCACTCCTGGTCAGATAGATATCCCTGGGTCATCAAAGAAAGCAGGTGAAGTCAGTCAGGAGGAGCAGGTGAGTAAACAGTACTGGTCCACGGCTTCTGCCTCAGCTTCTGGATCGAGGTTCTGCCTGAGCTCCTGCCCTGCCTTTCTTTCATGATAGACTGAAAAATGAAAGGAGAGGTAAACCCTTTCCTCCACAAACAAATGCCCTAACCTCGGAGACATTCCCCAGTCACTGACAACAGGAATTTTCAGGGCATGCTTGGCTAGGTCACTTCTAGCCTACACTTCTTGTTTGTGTAAGGAACACCAGGAAGAGGAACTCAAAAGTAGCTGTCGGGAAAGTGTTCCTCAAAGCTTGAATACGTAGTAAAGTCTTCAGGATATAAGATAAAGACCGCTGAACCTGTAACCTCCCAAGATTGAAAAGGCAATTTCAGCGTGAGAGTGCTGGCAGAAGCCTGCTGGTTTACTACAATCATCCAACTAAGAACAATCATCAGTCTTTGTAGAGCTAAGCCGTTATGGTTGTGCTGACTTGCGTGTGTGTGTGTGTGTGTGTGTGTGTGCATGTCTTAACAAATTAAACTTGTAGGGCATGCAGAAATCACAGACTTCCGGCTACTTCTTCATGCTAAAAATCACATGAATTGCCTTCCCCTCAAAACAAGAATTTGGCGTTCTTCCCAAACCCCCTGGACAGATATCTTTTGAGCAGGGTAGGTACAGAAAGCTCACTGTAGCAAGCAATGTGCATGATGCTGGGTCTTGTGCAAGAAATGTGGGAAAGACAGAACATTTAAACTGTTGCTTTCCATAATTGCCTTTCAGAATCTGGTCTCTGTGCCCACCTCCCACCACACACACACACACGCACGCACGCACGCACGCGCACACACACACACACACACACACACACACTGCAGACTGGGCTTTCTTAGTCAATGAGGGAGTTGTAACAATAAGCAAACAAATAAATGCAAATAATATTATATCCTAATGAAGATAACAAAAATACAACTTAGCAAAAGGCTGCCTAGCATTTTTAAGCATAAAAATCTTAAGAATGTTTAAATACAGACTCACAGAGCAAAGAAAATAACAAGAGGAGGCAGCAACCTAGGGTACAAAATACACATCTTCAAGATGCATAGGTAAAAATAGTCTCCTGATTTCTTTGAGTTCCATAATTTTAACAACGATAATTATTGTCAGATTGGGGATCAGAAAGAAAACAAAAAATACAAAAGATAAAACACTAAAACTTATAACTATAACAAGTCTATCTTCTTCTTGATATTAAGTGTCAAACACAGCATAGAAGATTTTTCAAAAATCATGGTGTATTGTTAATAATTTCATGATTAACAGAAGATGGAAAAAGTAAATTTTAAAAATGAAAAGGATGACCAATAATCATTCTTGTCATTATTTTAAAATGGGAGAAAATGACAGGAGCTAGACACTGGTAACAAAGCTTAGAACAGACACCAATAATGCTACAATTCTCTGTTTCTGCATCCATTACTTGGCTGGAATCTGCAATCCATGGTTCATTTCTGGCAAAAAACCAGGATTTCCAAAGAGAGGTCCCTTTCTTGCTTTAGCTTCCTTGTCATTCTTAACCCTTCCCATGCCAGGACACTATACGAGAATGCTTCTCATACTAGCCCAAGTGAACTCACAAGCTTGCTCCGCATGTGTTACCCCACTATGGCCATGTTTTTATTAAATAGCAGTTGATCAATAGCATCCCGGACACCAGTCCTCTGCATCCTATTGTGCTAAACAGGAGGCTCTTCTAGTTGGGGCTTAAATTCTTTCCCCAAACCCACCCTTGCCTTTCAGGTCCCATAAAATTCATTCTTGAATTTGTGATACAAAACCCCAGAAAGCACTGGTTTGGGAGTCTGGTGACTGGTGGCATTTGAATCGTCCAGCATCTTATTTCTCAAGTTATGCACATTAGAGAGGGGGCAGCCTCCATTGCTCTCGAGAACCTGCCTCTTTTTTTTTCAGTCAAATGGATAGGTGAAGTTTAAATAAATTTCTGACAACCACATTAAAATAAGTTTTCTTCAGTATTTTGAGAAACTATGTGATCATTAATAATAATAATAGAATTATTTATTCTGAATGAACTCAAATTTTTACAGATACAATTTTTGAGTAAGGATGCATCATGAAAATACCACAAGTAGAATGCTCTCACATCTCACAATATTTTAAAAAATATCCCCAAGATATTTTTGTCACACATGCAAGATGATGGCAAATTTAGATGAAGGAATAGTTGGATCAATAATATATTGACATATATTAATTATTAGATTAAATTTTTCACAGAAGTGCATAATTGAGTGTTTATAAAAAATTCTCAAATGTGTTTTTATGATTTGGTTAAGGCCTTAAAATATATTTAATATATTACTTAATTTCCAAGTGTGACCAAACTTTAGACATTCTGACATGATACTGTTATATATAAGGCTCACATCTGAACTGCTTAATAAGCTCAAAACTATTCCTATAAATATGTCCTGATATTTTATGTAAGTTTATGATGTTTGTAGTAAGTTGCATTAACACCTATACATTCAGGCAGCCTGTGGGCCCCTGGTTGAACCGTGATGTACTAAGTCATGGGTTCAATCTGAAGAGATAAAAGGAGGTTAAGCTGGTAAGGGAGCATGGTGTAAAGTAGAGAGGATAACACTCGGGACAGCCCATAAAATAAATGGAAAAGGGAGAATCAGGCTGTCTACATAAAATAAAATACCTTGGAAATGCTAACACTGCAAGTACTCAGGTACCCAAAGGGACAATCTAGTTTCTTTTTTTTAATCTTTCTCTCTCTCTCTCTCTCTCTCTCTCTCTCTCTCTCTGTAGCTATCTGCTTAAACTTCACTTATAGACCAGGCTGATCTGAAACTAACTGAAATTCACCTTGCCTCTGCCTCCCAAGTGAAAGAATTATGTCAGTCAATGTACTTGATTTAATAAGGTTTATATATTTATTATCATTGTTGTTGGTATCTTCGTTGTCTTACACAGTCCATGCAGACAGAAAACTTGGTATTTATTTGAGGATGACTTTAAATGTTAATCCTCTTGCCTCCACCAAACAAGTGCCGGGTTTTCAGGCATGCTGCACCATGTACAGTTTTATGCGGTGCTATGGATGAAACAAGGCATTTTGTGCACATATATTAGGCACTTTAAGAATATCTTCATGTCTTTATTTATTTTTATTTATTAGTTCTGTTTTATTTTGGAGACTAATTCTCACTATAATTCAGACTGGCACTGAACTTGTAATCTTCCTGTCTCCTCCATCAAAATGTTGCCGTTCTAGGTGTATACTAGGACATCTGGTTTGCTCTTAGGTATTTTAATTAGTGAAGAACTCAACATTCCAGATATGGATAAAGCTTCTATCAATAAATTCTAGAATACTGATAAGAAACAGTTCATGGAAACAGTTGCATTAGCATTAGAAGCCCTCTTGATTGAAAAAAAATTAAATATCTGATGGAATAGACTGTGGAATATGCTAGAAGATGGAAAGATCACCCATGCTCATGGATTGGAAGAAGTAATATGGTACGGGGAAAACTGAACATCTATATGTAAAATAATACAGTTAGACCTATAGCTATTGCCATGAACAAAAGTTAATTTAAAATGTATCAAAGACCTCAGTGGAAAACCTGAAATTATTAAAGTGTTATGGAAAGCATAGGGAATAACCTACATAGTACAGGTATAGAAAGGATCTTTTTAAAGTGGCACTCTATTTACTCAGGGAATAAGACCAACAATTAACAAATGGGAACTCATAAAACTGGAGTGCTTCTGTACATCTAAGGAAACATGTGAAGGATAATCCTAATAGGTGACAATTTTTGTCACCTCTGTATTCAATAGAAAATTAATACCCTGAATATATGGAGAACTCAATAAAATCAAGAATTGAGAAATCAATTGGGTACAGTTAAAAGAACTAAAAACAGATCTAATATAGAATTCTCAAGATGAAACATGAGAATAGCTTAGAAAAATATTTTAAATATCCCAGATCCTTAGCAATCATAGAAATGCAAAGAAACCTACTTTTGTCTCACTTCAGTCAGAAAGGACAAAATTGAGAAAAGAACTGAGAACAAATACTGCTGAGTGTCTAGGAAAGTGATGCCCCCATTCTCTATAGATAAGACTTCAGACTGGTGTAGCCACTATGGAAGTCAGGGTAGAGAATTCTCCAAAAGCTTCCATATGACCAACCTATACCACTCTTTGACATATGCCCTTAGGACTTCATATCTTACTATATAAATATGCTTGCTTAGCCAAGTCCATTGTTCCTCTTTTCATAATGGCAAATAAATGGAAACAACCCAATATCCTTCAATGATGAATGGGCAATAACTATATGGTACATATACACAATGGAATACCATGTAGTTGTAAAGAAAAATGAAACATAAATTGTGCCCCCAAATGGATAGAACTAGATAATATTACACAGAACGCAGTGACCCAGACCCATAGAGACAAACACTGCATATTCTCTTTTATTTGTAGATCCTAGTTCTGAATATACACAGTTGAGTATGTAACCTGAAGTATCCTAAGAATCTAGAAAAATAGACATTTACCATGAGGGAAAGAAGGAAGACAGAGATGTAGAGTAGGGAGAAGCAGGCCTCTATTATTATTATTTCTCAGAGAAAAATAGACAAATTGGGGACTGCAACTAAATATGAAGGAAGGAATGTAATGCAGAGAAAATAACAGAAGAAAAGATAAGTAGCAAATATTTAAAAAAAACAATCATTTTTCAGATTAAGAAAAATGAGCATGTATGTGTGTACAAGTACATATAATATATATGCATATTAGTGTATGTTAAATGGGATCATCTTTTTGAAATGATAATGTTCATACTAAGAGCCATATAGATTACCTAACAAAACTGCAAAGACTAAACATTGGAAATCTCTCTTCCTTTTGTGTTCTCAGGGTCCAAGAGAATTCAAAATCAATATAGGTTACTGCCATTGTCTCTAGGGACTCCCCTTCCAGAATTTATAAGTATATCCTTTTTGCTGAAAACATCACACAATTTGTACACATGATTTGGTAGAATTGAGCTATAAGTGACCTAAAAACCTCCTCCATTAGGTCTAGTTCTCATAGTAAAGGAAGGTTCTATGTGATCTCCAGAGGAGAAATAAAATCAATATCCCTATCCAGCCGTGAACTACAACAGTAGTGAACCCAACAAGATTTCCCCAATGGTGAAGTATTGGGACCTTAATGTTGGAGATACCAGAAATTGCCTAACTGGACTCAAGGCCAGTCAGCAGGTAGAATTCCATACCTGGTACTATAAACCTACACAACTCCCAAGGTTGGAGAAGTACAGATCCTTGAGGAAAACCTGATATTGTCACTTTCCAGAAAAAAATCCAGCTGTGTTTTGAATGCTTATCCTTAAACCTGCTGATACTTGTAGATGTCACTCTTCGTTAAAGTAACTGATTTTTGCAGCAGACAGAGGCTTTTACAGAGAACCACAATAGAATAGCATCACGGGCTCCGTGGCCACAACTAGTGTGTTTACAGCACAAACTCTAAGCCTAAGGCTCGGGAAAGACTATTGAATAGGGGATGGAAAGATTGTAAGAAGATAAGAAGAAAAAATGAACAAAAAATGGATCCATCTTAGTTTTGAATTTAATAAACAATTGTCGTAAAGCAAATGTAAAACAAAATCAAATATACATGTAAGTTTGTTAATTCAGTGGTTTCAAAAGTATAGTTGTTGGCTTACTAGCATAAGAATTATCACCAAGTAGGAATTTATTGAAAATGTAATTTTTCTCCATCTAAGACCATTTGCCCTATAGAAGAGATTCTCAGAAAGATAGACAACATCTTTTTAATGATGTTCTGCTTTAGTTTTCTGTTTCTTTTTTATTGATTTTTATTGAGCTCAACATTTTTCTCTGCTCCCCTCCCTGATTCTCCCCTCTCCCTTCAACCCTCCCCCAAGGTCCCCATGCTCCCAGTTTATTCAGGAGATCTTGTCTGTTTCTGTGACAATCTCAATGACTAAAAACAGCTCATAGAGGACAGATGGGTTTTGTTTTTTGTTTATTTTGCTTTTTTATTTTTCCCATTTCAGAGGTTGCATTCTACCACTGAGGGAAAGCAGGATTGAGCTCAAGCAGGAACCAGGAGGTAGGAGCTAAAGTAGAGGACAGTGCTTTACTGGCTTACTCCCCTCAGCTGGCTTGATCAATCTGATTTTCTATACAACCCACTACAACCTGGTCAGGGGTGGCATCATATGGCTGAGCCCTCCCTTATCAATAGGCCAGTTCATCATTGGAATGGATGGCAGCACTCTTCCATTCCTTTTCCCAGACAAGTTTAGTTTGTTTGAAGTTGAAAAGACTTGTTAATGACCATGTTTTCTAGAAGAATCTTAAATTTGCTGAGCTCAGAGAGTTCCACCATTAAGTTAGAGATTCTCAAACATCTATGAAGACTCATTCCTCTAAAACAAGTTTTAAAAAATTACTCCTGAGTATTAAAAAGAATTTCATTGAACTGCCTAGAATGAGGTATGGATATTTTTTTTATTTGTAGCTATCATTTGTTGCATTGCTATGTGATAAAGGAAAGACAGAGTTTGTTATATTTCCTACATCTACTCCTAAAATGTTCAGACTATCCTTTTTAATTTTTACTTCCTGAACATTTTCACTTCATCTCCATAGTTAAATGCTCAAAGCATTCTGGTAATAGAATTATTATAGTTTCCCCAGGATCCTGAGGCCTCATACATCTATCTATCTATCTATCTATCTATCTATCTATCTATCTATCTATCTNNNNTCTATCTATCTATCTATCTATCTATCTATCTATCTATCTATATATCTATCCATCATCTATCAATCTATCTATTATCTATTTGTTTCCTAAATCTTAAATTAATCTATTATTAACATAAAATAGTTTAATAATAAAAATCTCATACAGACGTTATTCTAATTTGTTCTTAGTGATTCTCCTTTTTTCCTTTCCACATTTTCTACTTCAAAGTCATTGATCCTTCCTCACCAGCTCGTATTCTTTTTGCCTTCATTTTATATACTTCTTCCTGCCTTCTCACTTTTCCAGTGAGAATGAACATTCCTTTCCATTGTCTGTAGATCCTAATTTTTGTCAGCAGCAAATATAATCATATGTGTTTGCACACTTTAAATCTGAATTTAATATTATTTTCTATGCAAACCACTAGTTATTAAACATGCCTCCAGTTATTAAACATAAAGACTTAAGTGAAAAGACAAGAATGAAGTCTTCTGCAAAGGCTGACACCTGTGGGAATTTCCTCTGTTCCAAGACCAAATGTAAAGCCGTCTAGTTCTGATGAATTATGGAAGCAGGAGCTATATAGCCTACATGTATGTGTAATACCAGTTGGATGTTGTTTCCTTTTTCTAATTAGTAATCAGTCTTTGTCATTTTGAATTCAGTGAAAGGCCATGTTATGCCACAAACATATAATTTCTCTTACAAAGGGAGATTGTTTCTCCCAAAGCTTCTTGATCAGCTTCTTATATACAACTATTGTTGTAAAATCAGAAAAAAAATGGGCTGTCCTCAAGGGCACAGCCCCTGAGAGGCTACTTATGCTCTGATAGATGACTGTACACCCACGCACAATCAGATCCAGTAAGTGGACTCAGTGTATTTTTGAAAATAACATATTCAGGTGCGAAAGACAGGTGGCGGAGAGAAAAGGGAAGGACTGCAGGAGAAGGAATGAGTGATATATTTGATTCAAACATGATGGTCAAAACACATAATCAGAATACATTAAATTCTCAAATAACAACAATTAAAAAACTGAATTATTTCATGCTTTATATATTCATATTTTCTTTTATGAGGGGTACGGAATATCAACTAGGCAAAGAGTAGGAATATCAATACAAAAGGATCTGAAGGGAGGATGGACAAACAACACCAAAGTTGTTTAGTAAAACATCAAGGTATCTTATTATGTTATATCCATTAAAATCAGACAAAATGAATATGTGTATGCCCATATATATTCATATACATATGACTATGGATTTGGATGTCTATCAGATATTTAAGGGGTTGGATTGACAAATAGGTAAGTAGCTGATAATCTACTAGGAACATGTTCTATACCTGGTTATCTAATACAAAATGACATGGCAACAGGATGTAAAAACAGCAGAAGAAGCTTCTGAGAGATTTTTATATGTTCAGAAAATCTATTACAGTGTTGTTACTTACATACATGCCATTTCTTAAACAAAATTATTATGAATTTAAAACTAAACGTTTGAATTAAGGCAATAAACTTGATATTCATAATTTTATAGCAAATTTACTGTCTTGATTGTGTTGTGAATGAATATTTGGTTTATTCCATTGATAAAGCAGAAATACTACATATTACTTATTTCTGCATATCTCTCCCTGATTTTACCATCTAGAAAGTGAGATTGCTTCTTGTAGCAGGGAATGTTAAAACATTAGCTTATATAGGGATATGTGCCCTTAATCAAGATTTGCATGAGAATATGACTTTGTCTGTATCTTCTTAGCCACTCATACCCAAGTCAATGAAATTCCAGAATGACTAGTTTTAATTTAAAATGCACCTGTAGTCATAAGATAGCCCAATATGTATTGACTTCATGGTCTCAAGGGCGTAGCTAAAGGGTCTGTCTCCATTCTATGTGTGAAGTAAGGATAACATTGGGGTTCCTAGAGATTGGCACGAAGATTCATTAAGAAACTATGCATCTAATAGTCCTTGCAGTCTCACTTCCGGGAAGGGAATTTACACAGATCTACATGTACAAAAGAAAATAATTGCATTTGCAACTTTGTCAACAACAAATCCTTTGTCAAAAAGAAATATTTTTGAAAATTGGAAATCTAGTGATATGTGACTGAGAAGGATACCATCAACACCATTTTTTGGCAGTCAGAATTCTATGAATTTACAGAAATTCACAATTGTTATTTACTACTTAATCTCAGTTTAGATAATTTACTACTTTCAGAATGTGTCGTACACATTTTAACAAGAAACATACTCTCGTCGTTTGCTGCAAATGTCAATCAAAACACAATTTTGTTTTGCAAGTTAAATCATAATAGTTCCAAGATTGACAAAAGAGTGTCTGCTTGGCCTCCTAACACAATCTGCAATGTCTGGTTCCATGTGTTTCAACTGAGGCTATTGTGCCTATTTTGAATGGGATTTATTCTGAATTAGGCATTGAAAGTAATATTCAAAGAGCTGCAATGAATAACATAGTTGCCTCCTTGAATCTTATTCATATAAAAATAGCTGTAAGGAAATAAAGCACCAGTACACTGTATCTGCCACATCTCTACCCAAGCACAAGCCTTCTCAACTTACCGCAGGATGCCGCTTCATCTGTCTGGTCACCACAGTCATCCTCTCTGTCACACAGCCATGCTCTGGGAATGCAGCGCCCATTTCCACAAGAGAACTGGTCAGCCTGGCAGGTTCTGGCTGTAAAGATCAGTTTATACACAAAGAATATTATCACAGAATTTTTGAGGAATATCACATGCTATATCTGTTTAAATTATAAGTGTTATTGTTTATGTTTTACTTTTTTAGTTTTTGATATTTTAATTTAATTATATTTCCCCCTTTCCCATTCCTCCTGCCAAATTCCCCCACATATTTCCTTCCACAATCTTTCAAAGGCATGGCTTCTTTTTTCAGGATGCATTTTTTTTTGTTTGTTTGTTGGTTGTTTTGTCTGTTTGTTTGTTTTCCGAGACAGGATTTCACGGTGTAACAGCCCTTGGTGAACCCACTGGACCTAGCTCTTGTAGACCGGGGGCCTCTAACTCATAGAAATCTGCCTGCCTCTGCCTCCTGCGTGCTGGAATAAAAGCCATGTACCACCGCAGCCCAGCTTGCTTGCTTGCTTGCTTCCTTCCTTCTTTCCTTCCTTCCTTCCTTCCTTCCTTCCTTCCTTCCTTCC
>LOEQ01004014.1:76061-88954 GCA_001685075.1 Bramus lutescens
TTCTTTCTTTCTTTCTTTCTTTCTTTCTTTCTTTCTTTCTTTCTTTCAGGATATAACAGTTTTTAGTGAATTTTTAGATGAAGCTTTGTAAAACTAGCTCCCTCAGCTTTGAAGTTACGTACACTTTGCCTTTCAGTGAAATTGGCTGCTAAAATAATGAACTTTCTTGAAAATTTCCACAAATGAAGATAGCTCATTATTTTAAGAATTTTCCAATCATGTTCTTTTAAAATGTTATTTAATTCAATTTCATCTAACTCTCTTATAGAAAGGAATTAAGCTAACTCCCTGTGAGAAGCCTTACTCTTTCTGAGTAGTGGATGGAGGTGGGGTGGCGGGAAGGTTGGGGGACTGGGAGGAGGGGAGGGTGCTGGAACTGGGATTGATATATAAAATTATAAAAGCTTGCTTTAAAAAAATAAGTGTAAAAAACATTCTACCATTTTAACAAGAAAACTTTTTTTTTCCTGTAATGCCAAGAGAAGCTTGTAGACTAGGTTCTAATCCAAGTTCAGAATTGTCCTTTTGGTCTAACATTTGCCTTGCATTTACCACTTCATTTATAAGTGAACTCTCAATGTGAAGAGAGAATACAGAAATATTGTCTAAGACATGTAGCTAGCCTAAGACTTTATATGGACCCCTCGTGAAGCCGTATAAATTGATACATAGCTTCTTTGATGACTGTACTCAGAGCTGTAATAGACAGGAATATGCAAAACTGTTTGCTGTCGTCAAAACACACAAGCTGAAGTAATGGGGTCCTCCGAGGAATCGTTTACCCTTTCTTATTGGTCAGGTTAGAGTTCGAGAGCCCAAAAGAGATTTGCTTCTCTGCTCTTCACCAGACCCTTTCAGTACTGTACACAAATTAATTTTAATGTTTCATTTTCCCTTTTTCCTTTTTACTTCAAAACAGAAATTTGTCTTGAGTGGGATTATCCCACTCACCATGCCTTTCTGTGGGAGAACGGGGGTAAAGATCTATATTGATGATACTTCCCTACAGTAAGATATTGCATAGAATCCGAACTTCCACACAGGAAACAGAGATCCATTTACTGACAGATTTCTTCTTCCATATGTATTAGGAAAAAGAAAACACTTGTTTTTATTTGGTTCTTAAAGAATACCTTGAATGGTAAACTACATTAAAGTACTTCAAAATAATTGCCTTATAAAGGCATACAAACACATATGCCCATGGCTGTGTTATCAGAATTAGTGAATATTTCGCAGATTACTTAAAAATCAAATTTAAAATTTACTTATTAGTTTGACACCATGGACTGGAGGTGTATTACCTACAATTTGATTAATTAGGGATGTTATTGCAATGCACATTTTGCTATGCGCATAGGACTTTAAGTATCAAAATATTTAGATAATACCTGTTTCCTTTTTAAAAACTGATTATTTGTGTTAAATTAACATATTTTATTTTTTCTAACTAATGTATGAATTTCTGAAGTTTTCAGTGTTTTCATTCTAAATAACATTAAATATTTCTAACTGCCACTGTTATTGCCTTATTTTACTAGTCTTCTTTTCTATAATACTAACATGAAAAATAAATTCAGTGAAGGTCTTAGTTGATTTTATATAACTGTGTCTTATTTTTTAAGGAACAGAAAACAATGCAGGAGCATATGGCCAAGGAGTGGGCTTTGGTTTAATTGATGAAAAAGGCAAGAATGTGAAGGAGATGGATAATTTCCCCTTACAATCACCATTCAGCTTCAGTGGTAGCAGCCAAGTGTTTTCCCCTTCTGTTTTAAGAGAAACTTAACAAGGGCTCTTGATTTTCATTGACCTTTCCCTTCATTCTCCCTATCTTCTCCCCTTCCCCCTTTTCTTAATCTATTTAGTTTTCTTCCTTTTTTTCTTCTCTCGTCTTTCCTTTTGCTTTTCCCTTCTCGCTTCCTTCTCTTTCTATGTATTTCACTCTCTCATGATTTTAAATTAAAACATCATTAGGTGATTTATCACCATTTAATTCCAAGTTAGCCATAATCATAACCTATTAAATTTATGCAAAGCACTGTTCTTTAACTTCAGGTTTTTGTTAATGCAGTCTCTCCCATCAGTCTCTCCCTAGGGTCTAGCAAAGCTTTGGTTGCTCTTATTAGAAATAAAATAAAATAAAAAAAATTCTCAGGCTAATTCATATAGTGGGTGAATGGCCATCCTGATGGCAGGGGCATGTGTGTGTGGCCCTCACTATCGCTGTGAAGCTGAAGGACCTGCTGTAGTCATTGACTTGAGAATTTCCTACATAATTATTGAAAGATTAATACTAGGAAATGCTTGAATTCACTATCCCTTCTGATCTGGGGGAAAGTACTTCCTTTTCCTTCCTGGGAAATTTAACTGATTTCAGATGAGAAAGATATGTTTTTCCTTACGTCTTTGAGTTCAGCTTTCGAGCCATAATGAAACTGACAGAGTTAGCACTTCAAATCAACGGACTCAAACAGAGAAAACACAGTTTTCCTTTTCAGTCCTCCTTTGCACCATGTGTTATTAGCTTGCAGGTGATGTCACAAGGTGACCCCAAAGAACTTTAATTTCATGGCAAATAGTGCCCTAAAGAGGAACTTATCAGTGTTTTCTGCAGAATTATTTATCTAGCACTTGAATCAGAGATTTCCCCCACAGTATAAGGGTTCCTGCTAATCATTGATTTCTTATATCTCAATGAAATCCAAAAGCGTGAACTCTGCATGAGGAGGGGACTGTTCAAACGAAACAGTCAGGAACATCACCTTTGTCTTTTCTGTTTAGAATTCTGTTTAGAAAACATGTACCAGCTCATCCCTGTAAATTGTAGTACTTATGAAGAGGAAGCTGGAAGAGGTTAGTTAGCCAGGGCTGCATTTAAAAACCTCAACTTAAAAACCAAGGGCTGAGCATGTACCTCAATGGTACAGCATTTGGACACCATGTGCTGGCCCTTGGATCTTATTTTTAGCGCTACAAAAGATGAGGAGACAGAAGCTTTTATAATTTAGCTTGAAAAATGTCTGCTTTTAATATATAGGTTATTTTAATGTAATTATACCTGTTTAGTGTGCATTTGATCAAATTTGTTGGATGATGTGAGCAGAAGAATATTGTCCAATGCAATTAGTGGTCAATGATGGGAGAAGATGTTGACTTAGGACTGCCTAGGTGAAAGTGTAAGAATTATTAGCATTACTTACAGGAACGTGAATTTCAAATGTAACCACCATTCATTCCTCTTGACCTCTGAAATTCTCTGAGAATTAGACAGAAAAGAGTCTGTATTTTTGAGAGACTAAAGCTTCTTTGCTCCTTTGTGACCTGTGCATGTGCTACTGCTCTTTTGGGTGCCTTCTCTAACCAGCTCATAGGGTTTAGACCACCGCTACTCCAGCCCTATAAGCTGCCAGTTGGCAATTTGTTCCTAGTGAAATGTTCCTATCACAAAGAAGTCAACCAAATATATACTTGCCTCTGTTGTACAGCTACATCCAATTTATTTCTATATATTTGCTAGAGTATTTTGCTTTGTGTTATTAAAAACCTGTATTATAGCCTCATTTTATGGACCATGAAGTCTCTCCCACACACTGACTTCCCCCTGACAGGTCTGACTCCTTAGTTTCTTTTTATGTCCAGGAATAAGTTAAAGACTACGTGTGAATTTATGAGCTATATATACAGAATTATGTTTCAGTTAAACTTTCTTGTAAATGATGTGTATATTTTTCTTTATGTGTGAGATATTTTGAAAATTGATTCTTTTTGACACTCGAGTATGAGCTCAGTCTTTATAACTATGACTGGCAAATATACAAATCTTACTCATTTAAAGTTGAGTTGGTTTGGGGGCTTTTTTATTCCTAGATCTCAGGTGGATAACTTTTTCCCCAGGTTTTCCTATGAACAGCTTTCAACTACAGTGGAAAAATAAATATTCCAGAGATAAACATGCATGAATTTTGGAACTTACTGAATTTAACAAATTCTTTTCTGTACTGGCTGCTTTTGTTTGTCTTTTGATACTAGATAATCTTCCTCAGCTGAAGAAATGCCTCCATGCAGCTGCAAGGCATGTTCTCAATTACTGATCAGTTGGAAAGGGTCCAGCCAATGGCAGGTGATGTCAACCCTGGGTCCTAGCTTCTATGAGAATGCAGGTTGAGCAAGCCAGGAGAAGCAAGTCAGTAAACAGTTCCCAACCATGGCCTCTGCAACAGCTCCTGCCTCCAGGTTCCATCCCTGCTTGAGAACTGGTTCTGATCTCCTCCTATGAGAGACTATGATCTGGAAGTGTAAGCCAAATAAGCCCTTTCCTCTTCAGCTTGCTTTTTGGTCATGGTCTTTCGTAGCAGCTATGGAAACCCCCACTAAGATACTTTCTAATGTAAAACGTCAATTTATGCAACCAATAAGAATATATGCCAGCTCTTTCACCCCATAATTTTGCCAAAACATGTTTTTGATCAGATTATTTACATTCCTTTGTAAATGGATTTTATTATTACTTAGAGATTTTTCTTATATTTTCAACAGATTAACATTGCCTCCTTCAGGAATTCTTTTGCTCTTCTTATGAGCCCTGGCTTTCAGGTGCTTTGTGGAAACACCAAGACCAAAAACCACTTGAGAATGAAAGACTTTATTTCATTTGACACTTCTCTGGTCATATTCCATCACTGAGAAAAATAAGGAAAGAACTCAAGGCAGAAACCTGGAGGAAGTAACTGAAGCAGAGGCCATGCTCGATGAGGAACCCTGCTTATGTTACTTTCCATGTCTTATTTAGCTTCATTTCTTTAACACCCAGGATCATATGCCCAGGGTTGGCATCACCCACAGTGAGATGGGCCCTGTTACATCGGTCATCTCCCAAGAGCATGTAAAGCAGGCTTGCCCACAAACAAATCTTGTGTAGGCATTTTCTCAATTGAGGTTCTTGCTTCCAATATGGCTTGTGTCCAGTCAACGTAAAACTAGACAGCATAAACACAGTATGGCTCAACTTGACATGATGCCTACTAACAGTGTGCATGACAGTGAATGGCTGACATATGTCCTTATGTGTCTTGTTCTTTGTCTACACATGTAAGTACTATGTATATGTACTCTTGATCATTCAGTCATCAATGTCGTGACATGTATTTACTGGGAGTTGTGGGAAAATCCTAAAGGAGCAAAATAGAAAACAGGTTTCTCGTGGGAGAAGATTCACATAGGTATATAAGCAGCCCCTATGTAAACAGGTGAGGAAGAAGATGTCATGATAAAATATCCCTGTTTGGAGTCTTTTCACCTCAGGTACATCTTCACATATATACTTAGATTTCAGGTTCTAGGGAGGGCTCAGAGGACTCAGTCACTTTGTCCAGGTGTGCTAAGCCACGTGAGTTGTCTGTTTCTTTCAGGGAAATGAAATGGAAGTGCATCATAGCTTAACCCCACTTCTCAAAATTCAAGATGGTAAGAGACACGTTCATTTTTCTCTTCACTCTTTTCATTTCCATTTCAGAGCATACCCTGCAGTGACTCCAGCTGCCATGGGTAAACTGACTTGCGTGTACTGACCTGGTAGTGAGGAACACAACTCAAAGTGGCATTCAATATGCTGTGTTTTATTTCTTTGTGCACTATGGGTATCCAGAACCACAGAAATCACACTAGTCAGGACTGACTGCTTTGTTGACTCTTACATAGAAGTATTTCCATTTTTACTCCTACTGATAGCTCATCACATGCAAATGTTCTTTTATAAATCACGTGGAAACAAGCAAAACTTGTAATTAGTCTAAACAAGGCAGTAACTCTACTATAAAAGTGAGTGTCTTCCTATTTTAAAGCAAGACCATCTCTGTTTATGTTCAGCAGGTAACGAAGCAAAATCTTTGAATTAAACCTTAATTTTAAAAGATTAGCATGTGCATTGGTGTGCAGAAATGTTTCATTGTAAATTAGAGTCATATTCAGTCTGAACTTCTCAAAAGTTGGCTGTACATAAAATTCAAGATAATTTGGTGTGTAGTATAGTTTAGTCCAAAAGTAAGGGCCTTTCAGGCAGAGCTCACAAAGATTCAGTAAAGTTCTGCTTGCTGCATTTCATCTGAAAAATGAAAGCTCTTGAAAGTGGGCCTCATGGCATTGAGATTACTCTTTGGTTGAGAAAATCTTGGAGACACACACGCACTCACACACACAAAAAAAAAATTTAATAAATTCACTTCCTCCAAAGATTAGAGGTTTTCATCAAGGCTGAAGAGAATTATTCATCCACAGAGAGAGAGAGAGAGCAAGTGCTTCACCATGGAAAAGTCTGTTCATATGATGTCTTAAGTCATGGTAGGAAATGGTTTCCTTTTGCTTTTATAGTTACTGTTTAATGCATAGTAAGAATTTCTTTGGATACAATTGCAACAAATTCAGTGTCTAATAGAGCTCAAAGAAATGCACTCAAAAGATAGAGCACAGAGGGACAAGCCTTTGCACAAGAAAGTCAATGCCAAAAATGAGGTTAGGAACAAATCTTTAGGTCAATGAGCCTACATTGTTAAAATAGTTTGTATTTATTTAGTAAGGTTTATAACGGCTAAAGGAGAAACAGGTGTTGTGCAACTGGTATGTTGTAATATTTCAGCATCCTTCAAGAATCAGTTTTCACCAGTTATAGCTATATATANATATATATCACCACACACTAGCTTTTCTTCATCATTTACAGTGCACTGGGCTGCTGTTAGCCAGTGTAATTTTTCAACATTTACCTAGTAATCATGACCTTTCTGGCATGCTTTTGCAAGCTGTACCACCAGCTGTATATTTCTATTCAATAAGAGGCTGGCTAGGGAATCAACGATTTATTACAAAGGCATGCATTATATGGAAATATAAATATTCTTAGTCATAATGGGACTTCATTCTGAAAAAAAATTCTGCCTCCCATAAATAATGTTCCATGAACAGAAAACTATTCACAAAGGTGTTCTGTAGTAGAAAAAAAATTAAGTATTTTCTCAGGATAAAATAAATAATTCTCCTTGTGAGGTGACCTGGATCACAACATGCTAATGAAAAGGATTTGAGGCCTAGAAAGGTCTATCATGGAGAAGTCTTGAAGGAGATGCTGATCAACAGGGCAGCCAGCACAAAGAGATGAAATACCAGATTAATTTGGAAAGCAGGATTGTGGTCAAAGATTAGTAAAGCACCATTTGTAATCTGGCCTTTGTGGCACCAAACACTGACTTTCATGACCATGGCAGTAATCAGACTGTCAATGCCAACTAAGTTCAGCGACTTTATCCACTTGACCTGTGTGTTACAGAAGTGATGTGGAAGCAATTTGTCACATATCTGTGCAGACCTTTACCTGCGCAGGTTTGGTTGGACTCATCTTCATTGCTCCCACAATCATTTGCTCCGTCACAAAGCCATCTCTTGGGGATACAACGATTATTCTGGCATTTAAACTGATCGTCGGGACAGCTATGATTGACTGTAATGTGAGGAAAGAAAATTCAATTCAAGTTACAAATATTTCAATTATGGTTGCAAAGCAATTGCAGTAATTACAATAATATGCTTTAATAAATGCCTCTGAATCTGTCATTAATTGTCTCAGATATTGTAGGAAACATTCATATTTTAGACTTTGCTAAAAATTGATCTTGATAGATGTGATAAATAAAATGAATATGAAACAAAAGGAAATAAATCAATTCTCCAGCTTCTACTCAAACCAACGTCATTCCTTAGTTTGCTTTTTCATCGCTTCCCTGAACTCGTAACACAACTCCAAAATGCGTATATATTTGAAATCAACCACAAGGTTAAATGTTAAACAAGGAAATTATATATCAAAAATAATTAATCATGCATATTAAGATACTGTTTTCATATATACATGCAAATATATCACATTCATTCAGATACTTAAACTATTAAATAATCTTGCATGTCTCAATTTAGCCACTCTATTTTGGGATCTGAAAAGAAATGACAGAAATAAAAATGGATCATTTGTGGTATAAAGTTGATACTAAAAATAAGGTTCTATGTAATTTTAATAGCAAAGTATTATCCTGTTCTTTCTAAATATGAATGAATAAACAAAGAGCAATATTGAAAATAAGAGCAATTGCGATAAATAACATGGTATACAGCTGAGCCTTAACCCTCCAATATCTAATCACAGTGGGGAGGCATTTTATATTAACCTTCTGAATGTATTTTTCATATTCTTAATATGTGATCTTCCATATTTGTTTCACAGTATCAATGCTATTTTATTCTATAATCTAATGCAGTAGTTGTACATTTTCTAAGATGAAAATATATTTTGTAATAGTTTTATTTAAAAAGAGAAAGTTACCATTTTCTCATTATGCTTCATATCAAATGGATTTACTTATAATATGTACCCACAAAACACATGTTCTTTAAGTATTTGTAATGATAGAGTGATTGCCATACTTTATGGAAGGTTTTTCACTTGAGTAAAGTAAAATTTATTTTAAAAAATTGAAAACCTACACATATAGTTGAGTGATCAAAGAGATGGGGAGGAACTGGGAAGAGGTAACTGAGTGAAGATTTATTATTAGAGGATATTAAATGAATTTATGAAGATATTTTCAGTACTTATGCATGCTCAAAGTGTTCTAGGTGTTTTAGGAACTTTAATGAGTGTAGAAGTCCATGAAAACAATAAGTCAAACACATATCAGAGCTCACCATATTAAATGAGCAAGATTACAAACTGCACGCTGTAGTGAAGCTTCTCAAGGACCTTTGTGGCCAATTCTATAACCCTGGACACCAGCAAAAAAGAAGCAGGAGGATTGAAAGCTTTAGTCTCACCTAATCCACTCAGTGAATTCAAGACACTAATCTATTTCCATTAGTAAAGGAAATGCAGAATCAGCCAGAGTTCTTTTAGTTAGTAGTGAGCTACTGAAATTTAGGCAGCAAAAGGATCAAAGAAGTTCTGTGTAAGAGATTTTGGGATTTATGTCTAGAATAATCCTCTACATTGGGTTATGATTGTATTGATTTATTGACCACAAAACAGCTGAAAAGAAATGATATTCTGCATGACTGCAATGCTCAAAAATGATGCTCTTCAAGCAGGTAGCTAAAGATGTTTGCTCTATACTTATAGGTTTATACAGTTATACATTCTTCCAGGGCCAAGATCTGTTTTTGGAGTTGAGACTTCAGATATGCTACAGCCAACCATATCTCCCAAAGAGGATAATAATCTTTTATTAGGTGAAGCAGATGAAGAAACATATGGTGGCAGTATAGATTGAAAGCTTCAGTAATATAGGACTTACAGAAGATGGATGATTATCTCTAAAAGGCTGTACTGCAGTTTATTGGTGGTTATAAATAATTCCATAAGAAGGCAGTGGGAAACTATATTAAATTTCATAAACTGCTATCAGTTCAGTGTCATAGACCAGGAAAGCAAGAAACGTTTTTTTTTTCTCTGTAGGGCAACATATAATTTGACTCCATAAGAACAAAGGTAAGTAGATAAATGATGGACTACAAGTTATACTCTTGAGTATATAACTTGAAGCACTTGCCCTGCTGTCTAACAGGTCCTACAACAGTTTTGATGAGAAGGACTTGATCCCATAAGAACTACTCTTGGAGCAATGTGGAAAGTGAACTTACGTAAGGGAGAAATTATTGGAAATTACAGAGGAATACTCATTGAGTTAATTTAAGGTGGAAGCCTAATTCACACAGAAATTCTGTGTGATTATTCAGGTCTGGGTGACTGGGAAATGAAAGTACAGATTCTGTTTACAAGAATGAATTCCAAATCCATGCCAATCTCCTTGAATTTCCTTCAAGGCTCTGTTTTCAAGGTCAATGGAGGGGAATGTGCCCAAAATTCAGTCTCAAAGAGAGTTAATTTGACTTCCCATGTCTTTACAAGCAAGTTCTCAATATTTCCTTTAGAGAAACATCAGACTGTGGTTTTCCAGTGTTCTCACAAACATAATAAAGGGGACAGAAGAGGACAACAGATCTTGACATCTATTACAAGGAGGTAATCTGTAGCTTAAGTTTATGACACAGGCCACCAGGAAAGAAAGTTAAGTCAAATTTACATCAAAGATATTTTCAGATATGCCATAGGCTGTTTGGGGTAATCTACTCACTCAGGAAAATACAGTTTCAGATTATTTCAAGGAGTACATACAGCATGTGACAGAGTCCTCATCACTTCCGTCTAGGCAGTCATTGTCCCCGTCACATGTCCACCGAGCTTGGATACAGTGTTTGTTTTTGCAGCGAAATTCTCCATGTTTACACACATGAAGCACTATTTCTTCAAGATTAACTAGAATGAAAAATTTTTAAAAAGTGATAGACATTTTGTACTAACTGCATAAATTCACTGAGCTGTCAATCGCTGGGGGTTTAGTTGCTTTAGAACCCCACAGAAACAGGGTTATATAATGTTTGTCTTTCTTTCTCTGGCTTACTTCATTCATGGAATGTTCCATATTCATCTAAGTGGTAAGGTTTCAATCTTATTAAAAGATGAATAATAGTCATCATGCACATATGTGCACAAAAACACACTTTCTAAGATCAATGTGTAGGTCTGGTGAAGAGAGAGAATGAGGGAAGTGTGGCTCAAAGGAGCACAACTGAAATATGGAAGATGAGTTGGTCCACATGTCTAAGATACAGCATTAAGAAGATAATAATGATGTGCTGTCACATGCTGGGAATTGGCAATCAATTGCAGGTGGTCTTACCATAGGTAGCCATAAAAGGGTAACAAAGAGAAACGATTGTTTTGTTAATTTGTTTGCTGACAGAAATCAGTTCACGAGTATATCGCAGTAGCATGCGGCATATGCTAAGTTTATACAATAAAAACAAAACCTAAAATTTTAAAAGTACTTCTGAAGGTAAACCACATCCATAGGAAATTTATAAATCCATGTTCATGATATTTTATAAAGATTATTACACTCTAATTACACAAACTAGTTTAAATAGGAAATCTATTCCAATGATAGACATTTAATTTCTCTACATAAAATATATGAACAGTATTGTACTGATGGCCATCTGGAGAATGGAGCATTTAGTTTTGCTGACAATAATTATTCTGTTAAAACCTGTTAAAGGTTTCTTTTAACCAACTTAACAACACAGTTTTACTTTCTGTTGAGCTTGTGGCTCTTTCATTGTTCATCTGGGTGTCATATGGGAACCTTTAATACAGTAAATCACTTTAGTGTAAACGAATCAACAAATCATTAATCACAATAAAAAAGACACACAAATAAGACACACAAGTTGGTGGCTCTACTTCTTCTGCTGAACTGCGTCAGGTTAACCAGAAGTGGCATATATCCGGGCTCGGAATGTTTGAATTTCCACTGGGATTTTCATAAACTGAAAGCATTCCTATTTTGTTTACTTTGTGCAGATGAAATAGAAACCTAACAGGAAGGGATCCACAGCAATGGCTAAAGTAAGGACTGAAAATGGCCTTAACTAACTCAAGATGGCTTCTAGCTGGGAGAATTTTTAATTTCCATTCAATTGGCTTTAAACTTTATTTTTTTAAGTCCCATGGGCTGCCGAAGGAAAGCTTCTGCACACCTCACTCCCAAGTGGTATCAATAGAACATAGGGAAGGACTTCCACAGCCCTGAACATAGCACTGACTTGGTCTTTGTTTCTCCCTGGCAGCAAAGAATTGAAAGGGGGACATGGCTTTTGAACCATGCCTGCAGGAAACTGCTTCAGAGTAGCACAGTGAGGCCCAAGCCTTGGCCGTCTGTCGGAACAGAAACAAGCGCTACTGCAATGGGTCCAGACTTCACTTCCAGCCAAAAAGAATCACTGCAGTGCAGTGAATGAATATTCAACTTGGAAAAAATTCACCCTGTGTTGCTCTGTCCCTCCCAGATATGCTAACTGTGGGTGCATTGACAGACAAGAGCATTTATTTTAGTCTTTCTCAGTAACAAAACAACAAAGAAGCAGTTCTTCTATGATGCCCTGTCTCTAAGATCTTTTCAAAGTAAGCTACTACGTGGCGTTAGCAGATGGGGTATGAAATCCAAATAGGAAATAACAAAAACAAAAGCACAAACACAATGAATCAATCTAAGCACCTGACGGAATATTACTACTTCATATTTCCTACATCAGATACTGTTTTTTGAAAGTATTACTAATATTATATATGTATATTGCTATATATAGAAAGAAATAGATTGATAATGATATATATATAACATATGTGTGAACTATTTATACACACTCACACACACACACACACACACACACACACAGCTTTGACTTTTAAAATTTCTTCTGCATTTTTTCTATACCCTTGGCTGTTTCTCAACGTTGTCCCTGTATATCATGCTTTTGTTCTGGATTTGTTCTCCGAGGATTTTTTTTTGTTTTTGTTTTTTTTTGGTTTTTTGTTTGTTTGCATTTGTAAGTTAATTTATTCATATTTATCATTTTATACACACACATGTATAATATATCCTTATTAGTCTTGTCCCCCACACCATCCTCTCTCACCCAGTCCCTGAGTCTGTCCCTCATACCAGTCCCTTTCCAAGATTCATGACATTTGAGTTGATTTTTGGCCGACTTAGTTAATTAGAGCCATTTTTTCTTTCTTTTTTCTTTATTATTATTAAAAATTTCCACCTCCTCTCCTTCCCCCATTCCCCCTTTCCTTCCCTTTCCAGTCCAAAGAGCAGTCAGGGTTCCCTGCCTTATGGGAAGTCCAAGGTACTCCCCCATCCATCGAGGTCTAGGAAGGTGAGCATCCAAACAGTCTAGACTCCCACAAAGCCAGTACATGCAGTAGAATCAAAACCCAGTGCCATTGT
>LOEQ01004014.1:92504-125057 GCA_001685075.1 Bramus lutescens
ATGGAGGGGGGAGGACCTTGGACTTCCCACATGGCAGGGAACCCTGACTGCTCTCTGGCCTGGAGAGCGAGGAGGAGGGGGAGTGGGAGGAGGAAGAGGGAAATTGGAGGAGTGGAGGAGGTGGAAATTAAAAAAATAAATAAATAAAAGGTGCCAGGGATCAGAGAGGATTATGGACACATGATGGTACATTGCCAGCCTCTGGGTTACTGTTATTTTGTGAACTCTAAGTTGTTCTTCCAAGGCCTTTTCTTTCTAGCACCTGTGAAGCAGTTATAGAATTCACTTCTTTATTCCAACTAAAACAGTCTGGGTGGTTTATACAATAGCGCTTGTCAACGTAAAGCATAATTTGCTTTAGGGAATCATTTATAATCTAATTTTCAACATTATAGTTCATGCTTCTCCTTATAATCGTCATGAGAAATATAAACGCACCCCGTAACTGGCCAATTAGATTTTTCTGTATAGCAAGTAGCAAGTTCCAATTTGTTATGCTACAGCAGACATCAATTCTAGTCCTAAGAGGATTTGACCATGATGGACAAGATTCCTAAGAATAAAGGATGAGAATGTCTTTCCTTCTTCCAAACACAGCATTAGAATTCCTTTCTAATTGTTTAACATGCCAATGTTTTCTGTGGGGAGCATGCTTCCTGTCTGCCACAGTTTTAATTTGCAATTTCATTAAGAAAAAAATATCCCTGGTTTTTCGTCTCTCTCAGCTGCTTTTCATCCATTCGGTGTCAATTCAATGAGAACAACTGAACCAGAATGACCATGCTGCATCGATTGCAATATCTCCTGCCATATTTTTTCTTTGTCAGGCTCCGATTGCTTACTTAATTCAGTTGACCCATCACATCTGTAAACTAACCTGGACTAACAGAAGCTGAAGGGAATCAGCACCAAGGACTGGTTAATGGAATGATGCTGGTTTCTATTTTGCACTACTCTCTAAAGCTATGATGTCATGTAGCATCTTTATCAGTACTTTCTGAGTAACATACGCTTTACTACCAATTTGTATTCCTAATAAGTATTATTTAGTAATAATAATTCAATTAGTACTCCTAATATATATGATTTTGGAATGATAATTATCATTCCTAATAATTAGGATTATATGATGATTCCTGCTAATTTATATTATTAAATAAGTAGGAATTGAAACAATATACAGAAAGACACATTGTATTCTCTTAAAAATGAGTTACTGTGCTGTGCTATAAAGAAACACAGGCAGTTTTCAAGTGGTATCTGTAAAGACTAACAGGCAGGTGCAACAAATAATTCTAAAATAAGGATATATTTTCTGACTTGACATTTTTTATTGTGAAAATATAGACAAAACCCTCTCTTTTCCCTTCATTGCTCTTACATTACCTCTTCTATGAATTACACATACTAGAAAAAGACCAACACTCTCAAAAAAATCTTCTAATTCGCCAGTGTATGATCCCGTGATCATTAAACTGGCAATACCTGAAAATAGTTATTCAAGCATAAGGTTTGAAATCAACACTGTGTATAATTTATTTCCCTTACGAGCCAAAATAAACTTTTATTTTTTACAGAGCTAGGCAACAATATTTGGGGGGTAAGAGAAATAAACACATGTATCTTTCTATTGCCTTGATTCTCATAGTTAGACTTGTAATCAGGAAAATTCTCAGGACTGCTGGAGCATGTGCTCAGTTGTTGCTCCTTTTAAGATAGTTGTATCTCTAACTTGGAGAATCTACTGCACCTGCTATGTGATTGGTGGGTGTGGCAGCTGTCGAAAGTGAAAACTACATAAGTCATAATGATGGATCAAGATCCAAAGTCACAGCAAAGCCAGGCTTGCAGCCACTACTGGAGAAATAAGCAATATTCTGAACAATTTGCAGTGTCACAGACAGTGACAGAACAATGCCTAATACAGCCTATCACCGAACAAAATGCCCCTTTCTTAGCTTACTATTATGTTAAAATACAGTTCCTCTTGGTGTTTTAAAGGAAAAAAGCAAGCGATTAAATGTGTAACATATAACTATGAAGTAGAACAGCTAGGAAAGTATGTAAGTAAATAGAGGTAAACTGACATGTTTGCAGGCTGAAAAAGAGGGACATTTGCCATTTACTGGGAGATATAGGAAGCAGGTCTAAGCTTGTTTCATGGGTACCTGACACAACTAATAATAAGTACATGTGCTTCTTCTTGTTCACAGGCTTACTCCCATGGTACCAGGCCTGGAAGAGGATGAATGACTGATTCATAAATCATCCCACTGTATTTTCTGTAAGCCCTGAGAATGTACTTTAAACAATTTATATTATTGGTATAATTGATTAAAGTAAAAGTGAAGATCTTGGCAAGGATTTGATTCTTATGTTCACAGGTGGTTCTTAGTGTTTGTCTTTCCCTTACCATGTTTCATGCTTTCTTTTTCCTCATCTCATTTCTTTTCCCACAGGAACCTATATTTATCTTCTCTCTATCATTTCATATTTTACCATATACTACAATAATGGTATATTTTAATTTGTCAATCTTTTCCCTATTCATACTAATATACACATAACTCAAAAGTTATCCATACGGTCTAACTTGAACACAGGAATGAAGAAAACAGGAAATACAATAAGAAGGTAAATTACTCATATAATTATGATTGTCCTAATGCAAATTTAGAAAATCTTTAGAAAGTTTCAATTATAAGTGCCATTTTGAGGTTAGTATCTGATGAATACACTTCTTCATGATTTCCTAAGGACTCGCAAGATTACCAATATCTCTCAGATTGTAGGCTCCTGATTGTCCTATACAGAGTACCCTAAATTACTCTAATTTTGTTCGATATGAAGAAGTCAAATTCTGAAGATGCATCTTGGACATATACAAAGATTTAATTAAAAACTGAGAAAGACTATCCATCCTCAGGTAAGAACGTGGACCATCAAATCTTTAGCTAGCAAACAAAGCATCAGGTCTATTCAGTGGTACTTCCTATCCTAGAGAAAGTCTATTGATGGAGTACAGGGAAAAGTAAACATGGTGGTATTATAAAAGGGGTGTGTATGTGTGTGTGCGTGTGTGTGCGTGTGTACGCGCGCGTATGTGTGTTTGTGCGTGTGCGTGTGCGTGTGTGTGCGTGTGCGTGTGCGTGTGTGTGTCTGCATGTATGTGTGCGTGTGTGTGTGTGTGCGTGTGTGTGTGTGTTGTATTCTATCTGTTTAAAATATCTAAATTACTAATATGGTCCAGCAGAAATACAGCAATTTAATAGAAAAATGCTAATTAATCCTTGCAAAAATATATTCTTTTCAAGATAGGGTTTTTCTGTGAAGCTATGGCTGTCTTGGACCTCGCTCTATAGACCAGGCTGGCCTCCAACTCATAGAGACCCACCTGCCTCTGCCTCCTTGAGTGCTGAAATTAAAGGTGTGCACCACCACTGCCTAGCATATTTTTTTTCTTTCGAGACAGGGTTTCTCTGTAGCTTTGGAGCCTGTCCTGGAGCTAGCTCTTGTAGACCAGGCTGGCCTCGAACTCACAGCGATCCACCTGTCTCTGTCTCCCGAGTGCTGGGATTAAAAGTGTGCACCATCACCAGGTTATACCTTTGTCTTTTTATGTTAGAAGCAATTACTTAGTATATTAACTTTTGGGTGAGCAAAATTTCCCTTCAAAAATCTTGACTTCAAGAAACACTGTTCACTTCCTTTTAGAATTACACATGCATCTCCTCCAAGGCTGCATGAAAGATAAAGCCAGATGCATTCCTGAGTCAAATGTACCAGTTAGGCACTTTCGTATCCCAAAGATCTTGATAAAATTAAGATTAGTAGGCAATAAGAGAGAAGAGCGAAATCCAACTTTTCAAAGCCATGCCTGCTCTGAGCTATGGTGGCACATGCCATTAACCCAACACTTGGGAGGCAGAGGCAGTAAGAAATCCGTGATTTCGAAGCCAGCCTGGTCTGCAAGAGCTAGTTCCAGGACAGGCTCCAAAGCTACAGAGAAACCCTGTCTTGAAAATAATAATAATAAAACAAAACAATAAAAGAAAAAAAAACATGCCTGCCACCTGTCTATTGGTAAGTGATGGGCCTTGACAGTCTCCTAATAACTAACACAGTAAGAGCTGAACATAACACCTGGAAAAAAAGAAAGAGAAGCTGTCATCTAGTGACTCAGGGATCCATCGGGATTTATCTTCCATTCAGCCTTGAAGGGGATTCATGTGTAATTTTAGAAAGAAATGAACAGTATTTCTTGAAGTCAAGATTTTTGAAGGGAAATTTTGCTTAGTCAAGAGTTAACGTACTGAGGAATTGCTTCTCCCATAAAAAGACAAAGGTATGATGGACAGTGGTGGTGCACACCTTTAATCCCAGCACTCAAGTAGGTAGAGACAGAAGCAGGTGGGTCTCTATGTGCTTGAGACCAACCTGGTCTACAGAGCAAGGTCCAAGACAGCCATGGCTATACAGAGAAATCCTATCTTGAAAAATAATCAAAGTTGAGACATTTGTAGGACATTGGTAATAAATTTATATAGAATACATATGTAGAAAATGTAATGAGTGAACATATATAATCAAATCTATATTTTCTCCTTGAAGATGTTACTTTAATATATATCCCAGTATTAATGATTATTAATAAATAATGGACTACTAAAGTCTTGAAGACTAAGAAACACAACCAGCAGAACTCCACTGTAGGTCTAACATATTATAGAACATTTAAATTTAATTAACTAGCTACATATACAGGGGAAGTATATTTTGCAATGCTGGGGTCAAGCCAAGAACTTATCACATTGGTTACCACTTTGCTTAGTTGTGTCCCCAGTGTTCCCCTCCAATTTTTATAAATAATTTCCTTGTGCAAAATAATGTTATTGGTTAGAAATACTACATTGTGATATATAGGCATAAAATGAGAATGATAAAGAGAATAAGTAAAAGAAGCTGACCAGTAGGTGGTGGCGCACACCTTTAATCCTAGCACTCAGGAGTCAGAGCCAGCCAGATCTCCGTGAGTTCAAAGCTAGCCTGGTCTGCAAGAGCTAGTTCCAGGACAGGTTCCAAAGCTGCAGAGCTGCAAGTTCTCATTTCAAATAACTGGAATTTAAATTACTGGCATTCAATATACTGACTTGAATTTCTCACTTTAGGATTGGTAGTTTTATTCCAAATGCCTCAAGATGTAGCAAAAACGGAATGTGGATCATATGCAAAGGTAAAGAAGAAATTGAAAACAATAAAAAAGTCACAAATATCTATAACAATATATCATAAATGCCTCCAGTTATCAAACATGAGATTAGTTGAAATTCAGCTCTGAAGAATCATGTTCACAGTGAGTATTTAATTAAGTGGTAAGATGCTTATGTTCATGTTAAAGAAAAATAAACCTGAAGTAACAGATACTGAAGTGTGATCCAAGACTGAAAAATCGAAGTACAGTATAGGGAGAATTTAGCTCCAAAATGAAATGCTCTTAGCTCTGATTTTTGGATGCCCAGAGTCCCTCCCTCATCAATCTGAAATGAAACGTCAACTCCTGAGACTTGGATCTGCAGGCTCATTGTATACAAACTTCACCTATCCTTGATTTTCAGTTTGCAGACTACAGATCCTAAGCCTTCTCAATTTCTGTGGGTATCAGTCAACTCCTTATTATAATACTGTCATCTTTCTGCACATATATGCACATGCATACATATATACAAAAATAAATACATACATAAATCCTATTGTATTCCTTTCTCTGGAGAGCCTCGAGCCACAATTTGAAATTTAAATCCTTCCCGAAATTTTTATTTGACTCTCAATACATGCATATTATTGTTGTTGTTACTGTGCTTAGGGGATACAATTTGAGGTATAAAAAAACCCTTCAAGATTCACTCTGGGATAATAAGGACAGTATATTGAAGGATATAACAAACCTAATAAAGCTATCTTTAGTACAAACCAATCAATTCTGTTAATGCACTGCTTAGAAGCCTCTTTTTGGCATTATATGTTGTTCTTTACCTCCAAATACAGATATCTGAGCAGCCAAGTCATTTAAAAATCATTTCAGTACTAACCTGTGCACCAACAATGTGTTGCCAGCTGCAGCTGCTGACTATGGAGCTTAGCATGACATGAAGGATTTGCTCCAATGGCACAGACTTATGGAAATTGTCTACTGACCTGTACAGTAGGGCCAGATGCTATGCATCACATTTCCCTTGTCATTATTCCATGCATGCTAGAAATTGAGTCATCTCATACAGTCTATGATTTACCTAAGCCGATATACAGATCTGTCTTTCCACTTGTGATTTCAGTCTTTTTGATGTTAGATAGTTCTGATTGTCACAAAAAGCCATATGTACAATGAGTGTCAGAAAAAAATAAAAGGAGCTTACATGTGCAGGTTGTACCATTTTCATCCAAAAGCTGGTTATCAGCACAAGCACACACGCGGCCTGCTGGGATGGCCAGGCAGAGGGTCCCGCAGCCCCCATTGTTTATGCGGCACATATTGTCACCTGCAGAGAAAAAGAAAGGACATCATCAGAGAGCCTTAATTTCAACAAATCTGAAGGCTATGCAACTTCTAACATATGATTTATTTTAAATGCTATGCAACGCAAGGTGCCTTTTAACTCACTGTTCTTGTATTTTATTTAATTTTGTCTACCATCAAACTGCTAGAATTGCAGTCACGTAGTGCCCCATTTAGATTTCAAGATACTTTCTTTCACTGAGACATACATAGGCATATTATGTACATGGATATGTTATATATAGTATACCTTTGTGGATATAGCCAAATTCCTCCTGAATAGAAATTGTTTTCAGAAGCACTTGAAGATATATATTGCTTTGGTAGGTAAGAGGAATATGCCAGCTGGTGGAGGAAGGACTGTGCCAAGTAATTATTTTCTAGGTACCAGGAGCAAGGAAGAAGGTAGTGTTTTGTCTGCCATGGACAGTTCTCCAGATTATGCCCATAGCAGCAGACATGAGGGTTTGGAAAGTAGAGCGTGTCTCTGCGTAGGTAGAAATAAACCACCATTGAACAAGCAAGCGTGTGGGACAATGACTTGCTCTCCAGTGGGATGAGCACACTGGCATGTCATTGTGCTGAGGATCCAAAGAAGCATAGGATATTGGGAAAATTCACAGAACTGAAAACTTAGGGAACAGAGAGATTGGTGGAAGACAGGAGAGGATATTTATAAAGGAATTCATAAATATAAGTGAGGACCCTCGTTGAATCATAGATAATACCAAAGACGTTTTTGAAGACCTGGGAGATGAGATTTTTTACATACATGTAACTAAAATAAAGTAACTTTAGATAGTCACACATTTGATATCATTTATTTTTCCAAGTTAGATAGACAATTGAGAAAATGTGTTAACCTAGGTGTCATGGCTTTTGCTTCTAAATGTAATTCTCATGAGGCTGAGGTAAGAGGGCTGCTGTGAGTTCCAGGACAGTCTGGGAAAAGAACAAGTCCAAGGAGAGCAGGGGTTAAAGAGTGACCATCCGGAAAGAAAGATGGAACCAGACAGACAGAGAGAGGTGGGAGAGGGAGGAAGGGAGAGAGAAAGAAAGGTGAGAGGTTGCTTGGCTTTGCGTTTATCTTTACAGAGAGAACTATAAAACTCAGAAGCACTTTGGCAGCACAATTATCAGGTCATCTTAGAGCACATTTCAATTTTAATTGTTTTCAATAAATAAAAAAGTTATTTTAGAAGGAAAACACCAAAATGTGCCTTTATTTACTTAGACCATAAATAAAAAACAGTTAAGGTTAAATTGATTGTTTATATGCAAGTGCAGTACTACAAACTGAAACCACAGTCATGCATAATTCTATGAATTCCTACATATTATCTTGTACATCTCAATCAGAAGAAATAATCTAGATTTT
Organism: Bramus lutescens; assembly: GCA_001685075.1. Taxonomy (NCBI): domain Eukaryota; kingdom Metazoa; phylum Chordata; class Mammalia; order Rodentia; family Cricetidae; genus Bramus; species Bramus lutescens. The sequence goes on from LOEQ01004014.1 coordinate 100,436, forward strand.
ATTATCAATATCTTTATTTTCTGAAAAGTACATTTAATTAATTATAAACATAAAAATATAAAACATGTTCCAAAGCTGAGGCAAATAATGCAAGCAATGTTCTCAATTTCTAAACTCAAATGATAATGAAAATTATCTCAATTTTTTACTACTAGAGAATGTAAAAATGTTTGATGCAGCTTCCAGATACCAATATATGTACTCCATGGTTGTGTACCAATATATGTACTCCATGGTTGTGTACCAATATATGTACTCCATGGTTGTGTGCCAATATATGTACTCCATGATTGTGTGCCAATATATGCACTCCATGGTTATGTACCAATATATGTTCTCCATGGTTGCGTACCAATATATGTACTCCATGGTTGTATACCAATATATGTACTCCATGGTTTAGAGGACACTCAGGTACCCTTTCTCTGTTTAAAATATGTGCAGCATTAAATTGCTTATTCAAATTTTACCAGCATCTAGATTTTGGAAAATTAGATCAATTTCATGGTATTTGAAGGCATATATAACTGAAAGAGTAAGAAATAAGAAACTGTTGACTATAATGCATCAGGTTACATAATGTTTTTAAGATATCTGCTAATTATATAACTCAATGAAATGGCATTTATTCCCATTGAATAAACAATTTCCCTATTCTGATATAAATTAGCATTATTTAAAATTAAAACTATATTCTCCTTATTTGAATACAACATTTTTAAAGGGAAGAATTAGTATTTTCCTGCCTTAATAGAAATCCCAAAGATAACATAAATAATTCCACCTATCTTATTGGAAGAGTCTACAATTTTTTTATATTTTAGAGACTTTATATTTTTCAATTTCATTTTAAGAATATATTGGCATCAAAGCTAATGTGATAATGTTTCCTGAAGTTACATCATTTATAGATATTTATAAAATTATCTGCAAAACATTAAAGACTATTTTTCCAACTCATTGTCAAAAATAATCTATAAATTTCATGGGACTGGTGAGTAATGACTAGTGAGAACTGGTCACAGTACATAAAGTCCATGCTTTGTCCATCTCATACCTGATTAACTCATATTTACATTCAATTTAATATAGTTCTAGTTACAATAGCATTTTAATTTGATTTTAAATCAGTTTTGGGAAGAAACACTCAATATATAAGTGTCCAAATAACGTTTCTGATATCTAAAACTGAGAAATAGTGAATAACATTAAAAATATTTCATATAATAATGTGTTTATCATTACTAATAAAATTTAAGAATTTTGTATTTTGATTAATACTTTTATTTAACTAACTTGCATAAGTTAAAATAAAATTCAATCAACAAAGAAAGGAAAAGCAACTTACCAAAACTACTACAACATATACTTCTTGAGTAACTTATTATGGAAGGAAATATATATAAACATTCAAATATGAAATACAACTGTATTAATAGCAATTTGAGCTGTCAATCCAAGGGAGTTTCTTTGAAGCTCCAAACTTTGTCTTTTCTTCCCATTTATTGTTCCTCCAGAATTAGAAGTACCATGAATTGTGTGTGTCACAGAGTTTTGGGTAGATAATTCAATGAATGAAACTTTGAACCAGACATGTGAATGACCGAGCAAATATTTTTAGTGAACATTCAAGGTGTGAGCACTGAGATACATGTGGGTACACGTGTGAGCATAGCGACAGATAGAGGTACAACTCTAAGTTCAAAGAGAGTTATAGATGTAGGCTTGGTCCAGGGATAAATATAAACACAGGTATGAGTGCATGGGATGCAGATATAGGAACGAGCTATACATAGATGCTGCCGTTACAGTACCAGTTAAAAATCTGATGGATATCTATATATAGGTGTTAGTGCGTGGAATTATGTTGACAAAAATGTGAATACATAGATGATACAGATGTGCATATGCACACAGGTATAAAATAATGTTATCATGATTAAAGGCCTCCTTGTTCTTATTTTAATTTAGTGATACAACTGTGCTTAATAAATATACTATTCATTTAGGGAAGAAAACTTAAAGGTATATTACAACCTCTGCCAAACAATAATTAAGACATATTTTATAAATAAAAAATTTGAAAACTCTGTATTAATGCCTCCATGTTATAGACCATAGTAATTTAATTGCTGATGAATGTTTATTTCTAGCAGGTGGCAGAATATGTTTCCAGTACAAAACATTCTGTCTGCTTTATGATACTCTGGGTCTTTTTTTTAATAATTGAAAACATCCCTGTCTTCTATAATCTTCCAGGACTGTTTATTTTCCAATGTTCTATCATATATGAATTTACAGGAACCTGTACCACATATGAAAAAAGTCCCATATTTGGATTTTTTTTATGTAGTAGGGTGTTATTCTAGTTTATTAGTTAGAAGATAATCTGGACATTGTGTTTATTCCAAATGTCAGATAAGAACCAAGTGATTGAGAACCTGGTGTCAGATTTATCCTGCATTTAATATTTGATCATTTCAGAAAAGGTGACTAAACAGTTGCTCTGAAGAAAGGATAAAATGATCTATATCTTTCATTTCCTTCAAGAATTGTATTTTCATTATATCATGCTTATAAATATAAAATATAAAATATAAGCTTTATTTGGGGCTACTTTGTAGTTCTCTCTCTGTGTATTGTGTAATGAGACAAAGGTAAAAAGAAAAACAAAATGTAAGAGTCTAGAAAATATTTCTGAATAATTTCCATGATAATCATCCCAAAATGGTAAACTTGGGGAAAGACAAATGTGGTTATGGCCCTGTTACAATTCTCAGACTTAACTAAATCAATGCTTACACACATCAGGTAAAAACTGATATATCTCAAATGCTGAAGATAGCACTTCAGTTCTCTGACTCCTAAACTTTACATAAGGAGTAATTTGCTGTTGACAAAACTACAGTAAAAACAGTGTTCCATCCATACTTAGGGGTATACATCTTAATTCCAGCACCTTCTATGTATAGGCAGAGAGGCTAAGAGTTCAATGTCACCCTCATCTAAAACTGAATTTAAGGCCAGTCTGAGTTACAGGAGATCCTATCTCAACATAGACAACCACAACAATCAAACAAATAAAATAACATGAAATCAAACCCATGTAATAGGCAGGTGTAATGATTCATGTTTTAATCACAGTCTTAGGCTGGATGATGTCAAGTTCAGAAATAGCCCAGCTACATAGTGAGAAAACAAACAATAAAAGACAGGGATATGACTCAGAGGCTAAAGTATTGGTTGCATAAAACAAGTATAAAAACCTGATTTTTAATCCCTAGAAATCACATAAAAAAGCAGTCCTGTTGGACTGTTATTGCAGCACTAAGGGAAATGTTGCACAGAGGCACGAGGACCCTGGGGCCTTTTCTGATAACCTACCTAGGATTTGGAACTGCAGCTTAATACAAGATAATCACAAAGTCTCAGTGAGAGTCTCTATCTCAAACATAAAGTAGAGAACAAAGGGCAAAGATTTCCAGACATCTACCACTAGTTTCCAATGCTAAGGATCAATGAGCACACCTACATATATACATATCACAATACACACACATACATTCAGTGGTTATCGCTATAATTTTATTTATTAATATCTACATATTATAAATAAATGATGAATTATACAGTCATACACAATTACATGTATCACAATCTTTAGCTTATATTCTTAGATCACTAAAGAAATGGAGGGAAGACAAGACAGCAAGACAGCCAGGAACAGATGGTGACACACAGGATGAGAGCTACATGACATTTTTTCAATGGAAGAACAAGTGGAAGTGCCTACTCTTAAGCGAGGGTTGTCTGCTCAGTTCCTGCATATCACCCTTTAGATAAAGGCTCACAGGGGGCTGAAGAGATTGATCAGCAGGTAAGACCATAACCTGCTTTTGCAGAAAAGCCAAATTTGATTCCTAGCACCCACGGGAGAGCTGACAATCACCTGTGGCTCCAGTCCCAGGGGAGTTAATATACTCTTCTGGTCTGCTCAGGCACCAGGTGTGAAAATAGTGTACAAACATCTGCTCAGGAAAAACATTCATTCATATAAAATAAAATAATTTTTAAAATCATAATCAAAGGATACCAAGTATATTCACTATGTATCTTAAAAATTTAATCTTATGTCCAAAAGTTGAAAAAAAAATTTGGAAGAAATTTATACCACTGTAGAATGAGTTGCCTATATCTGAAAATCTTAATTCTTTTAACTTTGTAATTGTCTTGATCAATACAATTAAAGATCGAAAACAACATACATCTTCCTGTAGATTATCTAAAATCAATGAGTATTGACTTGATTCCTAAAGGTACTAACTAGGAATTCTTTCTATACCGCACTGTTTCAAAGATTAGTATAGTTGTAGACTATCATTAGATGCAAGATGATTAGGTAGAAACTAAAACTAATTGACTGAATCAGCAAAGAAAATGAAGACAATCTACTAGATGGACTGAACCTACTTTCTAAGTAAAACAGCAGGATCATTTCTAACTGGCATTCACGATGAGCTTAGTAATTATGATCTCTTAAATTACAATGGGAAAAGAACTTTTATAAAAGCATTCATTCTTCAATGATAGCACTTATTAATTACTATCATTGAAGAAAGAATTGCTTTTATAAAAGTTTTTCTTTTATAAAAATCAAAACCATTTTTCCAAAAGGCAGATATATGTTCTTTTGAGTCACATAGTTTGTTACATATTACTTTGATAAATTATTACTTTGAATATTTAAGATGCATTTATAGAAAGAAATTTTAAAAGGATTATTTTTCCTGTGAGATCATACAGGAAAAAGTTGTGAGTTGTCTCACATGAATGAGGTCTTGTGATATTTATTTTTTATAATAAATAATTATTTGATCCTCACAGAAATTTGGTGAAAGATATGTTTGTGATCTACATTGAATATTTCATGATTTCAAAGTTTGAAAAGGATCAAAGACCAGGGTTTAAGCCCAAGTTCATTTTATAGGGAAAAAAACGAGAGGATAGAACTCTATGAAGACGGTAAAGATGACTTCCAAATAAATGGACTTGCGAAATGACATTTAGGGTGAGAGGTTCCAAAGGGAAGGAAAAGGCTTAGAGGTCCAGCTCCTGCCTAGCAAGAACAAAGGCCAGTGTCCAGTCCTGAGAAGGGGAAGAATCCAGAGGAGGAAGTTAAACAATAGGGAGGGAGTAACAAGTGCCTCCAGCCAGGCAAAGGAAATGTGTGCGGCCAGAGTTGTGAGATTGATATGAATGTGATGAAGGAATTGTCCTCTCCTGTAATTTTCTCTGTTATTCATTCCTTGTACTAATTCTAGTTCAGATAATGTCAATTTTGTTCTTTTAAAAGATAATTTAATAAATAATTAGCAATTGTTATTTAGCATTCTTTACACATGATTTTCCTGTAGATAGAGAACTTTTAATAAAGGAAGAAAGGTGATGATGCTTAGGGATGAGATGGTCTGTTTATGATAACTACTTTAATGCAAACACCTTTCAAAACCTTATTACTCCCAAAATCCCAACTGACAAGATGTGTATCAGAAAATTAAGGGTGTGATTTCTTCATTCTAAATGCATTGGAATGCAAGCTCACTAAATATTTATAAGGATATCTACATTATAAAGGAATAGTAACTGTTTAAAAATCATAAAACATCTTCCACATTATTTATTAAGTTGCTTTCAGTGCTTAATATCTAAGCTATGAGTCATAGTGATTGTTGTGGCATAATAAATATTAATAACGCATGGGCATAAAATGTAAAAATACCTTCTGAATTTAATGAGATGTGGCTGCTAGGGTTGGTAGTTCCACTTTATCTGTACATGTTCTTTAACTACCTTTGGAGCCTAACCAGACAATGTGAAGCAGGCATGTAAATAAAGCCTGCAGGTGCAGTTCATCTCTTTATTTCAATTATTTCAGTGCAAGAATGTTTTTTCCCTGCCACCAAACCACTTATTTGCTGAGTTTTTTTTTTTTTTAATGAGGAAGAGTATTTTTTTCTAAAACATGATGTGAAAAAAAAATGTTTGGGAAAACCTTAATTTCTCTTAAGCAGAATTGCTAGAGTTCCTCAACCAGGGTATTTGAAAACAAGAAATACATTTTTGTGGAAAGAGCTCTAAGATTTAAATGACTACAGTGAGCGGATAATATTTATTATAAAACCACCAGCATTGTCAAAGTAGAACTTTTTGTTACAATAGTGAAGGATTATGACATGTGAAATGTTCTGAAAAAATTTTTTATACCTTGTTGTTTTCGTGGATCATAAATCTGAAGCCCAAACAGGGGTGCTCTTTCGTGTCTTAGCAATGTCACCTCACTGGTCGTCAAATCTAGTTGAAAAATGGAACCATTCATGTAATCTGTCCAGAACACATAATTCCCATGATGTGACAATCCAAAAGGATGGTTCAGCTCTTTACCACTGTAAACAATCTGTAAAATATTAAATACACATAAATATGCTGCAAAAAATCAAGACTACCTTTACAAGCATAGCTATTTAAGTAAATAATACACATATATCCATACCAGAGAACAATCTAACTATAGTGCTAACTCATATTTTATAAGTACATTTACAAAAGAGCTTTTTACAATGTGAACTTACTTTTTTTTTTTTTTAGTTTTTGGCATGCTGTTTGAAGAAGATGTTCAATTCTTCATCTGTTTAAATTCTGCTCATAAATGCCACTGTCAGTATGATCAAAAATCCTAACGTTACAATGGCTTTGCTCAACTTTTTCTCCCTTCTGTGCTATATTTATTATTTATTACCTTGGATGAAAGCTAATGTGAAAAATTACTTTGTAGATACATACATATAAACACACATGTACATACAAACTCACAGTCTTGCACACATACCCATGTTGTTCATCCAATGATCAATTGAAATGAAATGTTTAAATGTATGTGTGCAAATTGGGCCAATAAAAATTGAAGAAATCTAAGAAATAACAAGAACAGGAAATTATTTTAATTCTACATAGATATAACTTGCTAATGAGGTTAAATTTTGATTGTGTTGTTGTATTGTCATTTAATTCCCTTCTGTATGTTGAAGTTGAGGAATCAGGAGACTAGTCAACTTATATTGCATATGGAGATTACAGACAGGGGATACAATAGATCCCCAATATGGCATCTCTTCTTACCGTCCAGTACTCATGAAATCATACTATGTGGCATTATGAAAGCAAAATTTTCTTCCAATCAATATTCAAAAAATATATATATATATGTTAGAAATAAAAATTGAATTTATGATCCTTTTTGTTTTTGTTGTTATTTTCGGTGGTTTGTTATTTTGTTTTGTTTCTTTTTTTATTTTGAAACAGGATTTCTCTGTGTAACAGTCATGACTATGCTGGAATTCGAGTTTTAGACCAGGCTAGCCTCAAACTCACAGAGATCTGCCAGTCTCTGCCTCCTAAGTGCTGGGATTAAAGGTGTGTGCACAACTGCCTGGCCATTGTGCCCCTTTTAATTGAGTCCTCCATTTAAATTATGATATACTAAAAGAATAAGATATATCAGAGCCTAAAACATGATGACTGATGGGGAAACTTGTTAGCCAATTATCTTTAAGAGGTGGGTCTTAGTTAAGGTGTGGTTTCACTGAGATCCGGGTAAAACATAAGTCCAGGTGCTTGTTCTCTCTGTGCTTTTTCCCGTGGGACATTTCTGTGCTTGGATTTTTCATTTCCTGTTTTGTGAATTTTCCCTTTATACTAAATAAAATATAATTGTTTTATCATCAGCTAGCCTGGTTATTTCAACAGATGACCATGAACCTATACACATTATATATACCCTTTGACGATATTAGTATGTATAATATATATATATATACAGATTTATATATGTTTATAGTGTGTATGTATACCATAAATATTAATATCTTATATAGCACACTATATATAGCCTATATGGTTATATATTTTGTAACATATTATGCTTATATATATATAATATACATGCTAACATCTTCAAACAAAGCATAGATATTTAGCTAGTAGATGTGAATTACATTACATCATTGTACGGGCTAATAAAATTTATTTATCTGGGGAAATAGTTGAGCATAATCTGAGATAACCAACAACTGAACTGATTACAGTATTATTTATTTTTCTAAAAGAATTCTTAATGAGTAGTATCAACCCACTATTCTAGATCTGAATCCTGAATGTGTCCATGATTCATCAAAGGACACATTTTGGAAATGTCTTTTTTTTTTTTCTTTTTACCTTTTACCTTAAAGTTGAAGTCATTTCATGAGATGCTAGGTTGTTAATGATGGAAGATTGAGCAGCAAGGTGATGATTTTGTCAAGTAGGGCTTTGTGTTCCCCTCAACTACACAATTGCCAGCAGCGCCCCAAAATGCCAGGACATTTTGCAATGATCTCAGCAAAGTAAACTAGAGTAAGTTGACATTTATTTGCACCAATCGCCTTGGAATTCAGCCCATGCCTAGACGCATCTCAGGTTCAGCATCACAAATTTCTTTACTCAAATGAATGCATCCTAATTACTTTGTATAAATTTCAGCTACAAATATTGATCATATTCAAATAGAGGGGTTGTTTGGTCACACAAAATCCATCCATAATGTAGAAAGGCTGTTTTGTAAAAACAGCTCTGCTACCAAGAGGGCTTCTTTTAAAAATTCCACTAATCCTGTCATACTGCAGTGAGCTAGGCCAGGCCTCCTGGAGGCCAGTGCCAGCTGCACAGCTTAATGCACAGTTCCTTCAGCCACCCCATGGAGACTATTGGCAGCCACCTCAGAGGGATAAAAATAAACTTGAAAATATTTTTTAACAAAACACAACAAGGCTCTGTGGAAGAAGAAGCCTGCAGGTTAAAAAAAAAAAAAAAGCTCTTGTCTTTTACCTTTCGGTGAGTTCCATTCAAAAATACTTTTTCAATATGATCATAGTAGGCATCACACCAATATAATGTGTTGGTGTGAAAGTCCAGCGTTAAGCCATTTGGCCACAGCATCTTTGAAGTCACAAAAATCTGCCGATTGAAGCCATCCATCCAAGCCTTCTCAATCCTTCCCACGCTGTGGTCTATTTTATCTTCCTCCCAGTCTGTCCAATACATCCAACTAGGGCATGAGAAACAAGAGTGTGTTCTGTTATCTCCAGTAGTCACCCTGTAGAGAGCACTGCTCAGGTCTGGTACTTCCATGTGTCAATGGCTTTCTGACATGTTCTATCCAAACACGTATCTTTCTGAACCAGCACTCATCTCTGAAGCCAGGAAAGTCCAGGCCACCGAACGGACCATTTAGCATCATCACAGAAAACTTTCTACTACTAGGTAACATACCCCAAAAGATCAAACAAAACCTTCCACCAGTCGCTGAGGCTTGTCTAAAACATTAAGCAAAAGAGTGGTGAGTTCCAAACGTCTATTTTCTGTGCACCCTGATTTTTTTATGAAGTTTTACCTTTAAATGTTGTTCCACAAAATGCGTAATGGGCTCAGTGATTAGAAGGCAGGCAGCTGACATGAGAACTCACTGCAGTTAATGATCTCCTCGAGACTGTATTTAACTCATATGAATTAGAAGATTTCTTAGATAGGCAACTAGATTGCCTTTGTTGTAAAGGTCATAGTCATACTGGCTTTATTTGGCCACATCCTATTTGTCTTCCTGATGCAAATAACCTATGCTTTATTGATGCTCATTATTGCCCCAAATCCACAAAAGATGATTTAGCTACACATAAGTTTAATAGCAGCAGGTTGACTGACCTTGAGATTTCGAGTTTTTAATTTCTATCTCAAACAAAACACCTCCTTTGAAAAACCGAATCTTTTGTGTAAGTTGTAACAGCAGGAGAGTGAGCCTGGAGCTAGCGTTCCAGCTTCCTCATGAATAAGGTTAAACCACACAATATATGTTGTTCTAGGGTCATGTGAAAGTTCCTTGCTATTAATTAAAGTGAGGTTTAATTTTGGCATGCCAGACACAGCTCTCTAAAGACCCAATGCTTATCTAAGCTGGGGGCCATAAGAATGTGTTCTGATGTCTTTTCTTCTCTTGTGTGACCCCTGGGGGTATTTCTGACATAATTTGGGTAAATTCTATGTCCCAAGTAAGCATATCACAAGTGTTCAAACTGGCTGATAAGTGTACTTTGAGAATATATCCTCCATTATTTTATATCAATTAAGCTTTTTTCCCAATCATCTTAACAGCTGACAATTATTTTGATTGCCAGTTGAGCCTGAATGGAGCATTATTCTGATGGATGTCAGTGTGCCTTGTGCTATCTTGCATTCCTTACAAGGGCTTTTATCATTGTGACAACTTAGGAACTCACAAAAGAGAAACTATATTTTCTCTAATTCCATGATCAAGCACAAATGTTTCCTTTCATTTATATAAATCAGCATGCATAAAATACATGAAATTTCATCTTTAATGACACTTTCTAAAATCATAATATTCACTTGATTAAAGCAATTTTATTCTTATTACTAAATTATGCATTTTTGAAATTGGAACAATCTTCCCCTCAGCATTTCCTGTTGATCATGACATATACATTTTACTCCATAGCTCACTATCCTGCTTCACAGATATAAATGTGTTCTTGTGAAGAGATATGCATTCATGCACACACACAACCCAGGCTTATGATGATTTGAAATTCTAATAAGGACATTTACTATTTTTCTATTCTGTAAGGATTGAATGAAGCCTCAAGTCAGTGAGGTCCTGAGTGAAGGTGGATTGTTGTTAAGGGTACAGACTTGAAAAGGATTAAGGGTTTGGACCCACAGGAAATTGGCAAAGCTTTTTCCCATATGGCTCAAAATTAGCAAAGCCATCTTCTCTGGACAATTACGACTGTTTACAGACAATTGATCAGTGTGTCCAAAAACTAGCCAACTGCTGCTCCCTCATCTCCATGTTTACAACCAGAGATTTGTACCTACAAAGACCTCCTACAGGGACTAGATCAGCACCTCGCCCATGAGGTACAGAATACAAACACTGAAGTGCCCGTTCCTGTAGATGTGGTGGCATCAGAGCATATAGTCTGCCCAATCTCAGATGTTTTTGTGTCTGTCATTCCTCATTCTCTCACCATCCAGTAAGTTTTCCTTATCTGAGACACATGGGTCAGGATGCTGCTCAAATGAAGAATTGCTGCGAACTGAGCCAGTACCTTAATTTATTTCTAAGTAGAAAAATATCAGAAAAAATTTTATTTTACATTTCTACTTTTGAGGCCTACATTTTCTCTCTCTCTCTCTCTCTCTCTCTCTCTCTCTCTTTCTCTCTCTCTCTCTCACACACACACTTAAATCTAGATTCTACATATGCAAGCTAATGTAGCATTTATCTATTTGAGTCTATAATATTTTTGATTAACATGATTATCCATACATTTTTCTAGAAATAATTTTAATAGGTGATGTTGGTCTGGTAGAGGCCATGTATTTGTGAGATTTTTGTGTTACAGTACTAAGGACAGAGGCTTGCCCAGTGGAAGTGTAACAGGTCTGAGGAGAAAGACTTCCCTTGGAGGTGTGAGGGGAAAGGTATCCTGGCAGTCAAGGGCAAAGGAATGCTACAAATTCAGACTGTACAACAAACCTCACACAAGAGATTTATTGGAAGAGACACAAGGACGAGGCTCCCTCTGCTCAGGGAGAAGCATCAGAAACTGACCAGGAGGCAAGGTATATATAGAGTTTATTAGGGGTCAGAGTTTTCTAAAGTGGGGATTTCTAGAATAGGAATGACTGGAATTTCAAATCAAGCCCAGGGAATTGCGGAATTTTAATCTCAGGGATTAGTGGGGTTTGATAGGTTTTTAAACCCAGAAGTGGTCTTGGAAATTTTACTCTACATTTCCCAGTGTTTGTTTATTATTAACAACAACGCAGGGTTGGGAAAGGGGGTGACATTATCAGTAGACTAGTTACTGTTGATTGGGGGCATTGAAGTCTTTGAGGCAGACTTGACCAATTCATAGTCAGGGCATAGTTAAAGTAATAACAGTAGTGGCTGACAATCTTAATATGTTATTGAAGAAATCTAGACAAGAAGTTTACTAGGCAGGGTGTTATAGTAGTATTAAGAAAAATAGGATGGAGGGTTGACAAAGGCAATACCCATCACTTCTCAGCCTTTTGGTTAAGATCAAGTGAAGTAGGGCAACACCCAATTCTATATTAAACTGTCAATAATTCAGTAGCCAGAAGCATTGCACTGTTCCTTACATCTTTTGGAGATCTGGGTGGAGTTGTCAGAGCTTATCTTCTTACGATATCCAACTGGTTGACATAAAAACAACACTCCTCTCTGAGGAAGTGGCAGAGACCATCCCTCTCTGTTGCCAGCAAATTGAATCCTCACAGAATTTGTAAAATCATGAAGCCAGTGAGTGCATTTGGCCCTGGAGAGTGAGGGTGCTCTGAGCCACCCATTTGAGGTCCTGGATAAACTGAGAAGAAAACTGGTAATATGTAGTTAGGGATGCAGTCAGCTCTGGTCTTCCAGTGGCAATACTAGAATTCCCAGGGCTACAGGGAGAGATAAGATCTGTACCACTTGTTTGTTGGGTCTTGCCCCTGTAAGCCCTGTGAATATACGCAGCTAGCATTTCTCCCTAGGTACTACTCCCTAGGAAAAAGATCATCATGCCTGAGTCCCAGACCACCCAGTTCATAGGCAGTGGTAAACTTTAGTGCCTCAGAGGACCAAGGTGTTGGGACATAAGCCCTGGGTGGTAGGGTTCACAGTTAAGGTATTATTAGAGTCTGAAAATTTGTTGTGCCCATAAAGTCTGTGTTTGAGGAGATAGAGTAGCTTGTGGTATTGAAGAGAGACAGTGGGAGAGATAAGAGGTGATAGCAGTTTGGGGCTCATAGGAGTTAATGAGCAGTGAAGTGAGAGAGTCTAGTAGACGAAAGGGTAAGGTTTCAAATGGTAGTTGTGAGTTTAATCCAGGAGAGACACGCAGTTGGCATTCTCCAAAATTGCCAGAGTATTGTTTACTAGCTGATACGCAGAGGTTAAGGTCTGAAACAAGACATGTGAATGTATGGAAGGTGACATTATGGAAGAAGGAATTTTGAGGATTGTTGAACTATTTTTTTCTGTCTTGTTTGTATCCAAAGGTTGAGAAACTGGGGCAAATACCCTTTGTAATTTTATCATGCTGAATGGACAGCTGTTATAAATGCTATAGTAAAGCTTACCCGTGACTCCCAAGCCCCTTCCTGAATATGCATCATGTCTACTATAGGACCAAAGAATGGCAGCCTCCGTAAGTCTCTGGACCAATATAGACAGTAATCTCTATTTTGTATGGTGGGACATTTGTATGCTGTGTGAAATGTACTGCTGTGATTAGTGTGATAAAAAAAAAAACTAAAGAGCCAATAGCTAGGCAGGAGGTATAGGCAGGACTTCAAGGCAGAAAGAGAGACCTCTGGGATGAAGAAGGAGGAGTCCCCAGCCAAGCAAAGAGAAAGCTGCATGGGTAGCATGGAGAAATGAGGCAATGAGACAATCAAAAGAATGTAGATTAAAATTAAAGGGTTAATTTAAGTTATAAGAGCTAGTGGGATAAGCCTAAGCTAAGGTCAGGTATAACTCATAAAAATAAGTCTCTGTGTTACTTTTTTTGTGACTTGGCAGCCCAAATAATAATCTGCCTACAAGTTTGATCATGGAAAAAGCAAACAGAGGGGACAGGTGTTTAAGAAATCAATATAGGTGTTTGTTATTGGGACAAGTATCTCCTTTGAAAACCTGCTGATGAGCAATCTCCAGATTCCTTGCCCCCCAGGGTAGTCTACCAGAATTGCTAAGTATAAGTTTTTTGAACCTCAAATCTCCGTAAATAAACCCTGTCACTGAGGGGAGTGAACAGGAGAAATTAGAAAGAAAGGGCAGGATCCAATAAAGTCATGCTTGGGTCTTTGCAGATCTGCAAGAGCTCCTTATTCTGAGACCGGAGGCAGTCTTCTGTAATCTAACGGAGCAAGGTCCTGTTGCCACTGAAATGTAGAAGGAAAGATTATCTTGAAACAATGTTATAAAAGGGTTGAGATAAAAAAAGAGGAATCCAGTAGGAAAACCCTTCAGGTTAGTGGTGATTGGAGTAGTAACAATGATCCTAAAGAGGTCTGTCTATTGAGGAGAAAAAGGAAGAAGATTGTGAACAGGAACAGAAAGGAGGATAAAGTTCCAGATGTTGATAGAAGAGGAAAAGGGTCAGGATGGATCTAGAGCAGAGAGTTGTGGGTGAAGTTCCAAAGGAGAGCACAATGATAGCAAAATAAAGGGGTAAGAAGCTGTTCAGAGAGTGATTACAGCTGATGCAGGAGGCCAGGATGCAGAATCAGCCATGCATACAGGAGCTTGAAGGGGCAAAGAGGAAAGGTTTCTTTGGGATGGCTCTTAGTCACAGAGAAACAAACCTCTTGGGCAGGTTTGATAAGAATGTTTTTGAGAGGGCACTGATTAGATGGACTTTGCCTGAGGACTGGGAGCAATTGGGAGATATGAAAAAAAAACATATGAGAGTTTTAGATAAAGTTTGAAAGATTTGATAAGTAAACTCAGGGCCACTATCTGATTTAAGGGACTTTGGAACTCCAACGAGTGGATGATTGCCCTAAAAAAAGAGACTAGAAACTGTCTCTGATCTTTTGTTAGCATGGGGAAAACTTCCACCCATCCTGAAAATGTGTCTACCAGGACCTAAAAGATACGTAAGCTGTCTAACAGTGAGCATGTGGGTAAAGTCAAGTTGTCATTCTGACCCAAAGTTTGCTCACATGGTGGAAAGGGCTGAAAGATAAGCAGTTAAAGAAGTCTGGACAGAGGAACCTCTAAACAGGTTCCAGTGTGTCTTACAATGTGCATAGGCTTAAGAAAAAAAAAAGAGTATGGACAGTTATATAAATAAAGTCTTTAAAGAGAGAAGTAAAATAATAGAAAAATAGAAAAGGCCAGTAACTATGGGAACTACACAGGTACTCTGGATCTTGTATAGTATTATGTTGATTTTGAATTTTTTTGAATGTCGATTAGCAAATGACAGCTGCTGACAGACATGGGATTGTAAAGTGGACTGCTAAATTAAACCAGTCTATATACTTTAGGAACGACTTAACTTAAAAAAAAAAAAGAGGGCAACAAAAATCTGTTGCTTTGGAGAAGTAGTTTTGCTTTTTTTTTCCACAGAAAATAAGAGGCTGTGGATTAATTTCAGATTAATATGGATCAAGCATGATCAATAGAGACCTTCTGAAACTTGAGAGGTTATATCTATGAACAAAGGTTATAGCTAGTCTTCTTAGGACTTGGCCATTATTGCAGTTTTCTCAGGGACCCCTAAAGATGCCTTCACCCACAGACTATAGGAAGCAGTTTAGAGAGTTGGGCTGTGTTAGGCATTTGGTTACCTGGTGTGTCATGAATGTTTGTTGTATTTAGGGGAATATAGAATAAAAAGACAACTATTAATCTCAGATATTTTACATTGGCATGGATTTTGGCATATTAATACAAATTTAAAGTTAATTTTATTACACTTGATATATGTTTCTACTCCTATTTAAGGTTTTATACCTATACAGTTTATTTAAAATTATAAGGTAAAGTTCTAGTTTCTGAGATCTATTATTATAAAGTATTTATCCTATTAAAGAAATGTAGTTTAGTAGTTAGTCATCTATAACAATCAAACTTGCAGATACATTAGGGATGTTTTCAAGAACATAAAGAGATATACTTTTAGTCTTGAAACACTTCAAAACCTAGAGAATATGGCATTTAAAATGTTTTGTTTTCTTGACAATGAGACCCATCTGCTCCTGGCAGTACCAATTTAGTTCAGAAAATGACGACGAACATAGAAGAAACTTCATAGGAGTTTGCTTTCACTATGGCAAGTTTAGCCATTTGAACAAGAAACTCCTTTTGCTTTGACTGCTTGACAGTATGCTATATAAACTGAACACGCACGACCCACAGGAGTGACAGCTGAACTTTGCCAAAACAAGACAGGGCAATCCTTCAGGGTTCCTGCTCCATGGAAGAGTCTGCCAGACATTCTGAAGGACACAGAGGAAAGAGATTGATGAACTTTGATAATACAAGGCAGGGCATTCCTTCATATTTCTTGCTACACTGAAAAGTCTGCCAGATACTCTAGTCCTGTAGGGCAAAGATGGATGTCCCAACACTGTAGAGAAAATTTGGGTGATTATCTCCAGCTAACAAGATGTATCTGTTGTTACTTAATATTATATCCTTCTGGATCTTTGATAGAGTCAAAGATTAAGTAATTAGAGTTATAATTTTCCTTAGGTAGGATAGAAAGTAACTTAGTTATAAAACTTTGGAATCATTAAGATAAGATAGATAATGGACAATTTTTCTCTAAATTTGCTAAATACAATTAAAGTGAATATTGTAAATGTAATTCTTCATAACTTTTTGTTGTTTGTTTTATGCTTTATTATGTTGAAATTAAAACCCTTCATTTTTATTTATACAAAATGGGGGAATGTGTAGAATATTACTTTAAATGTTTTGCATTTTTTATGCTGGGGAACATTTGTTAAATGATGCAAAGATGCGTTGCCTTCTTTTCTGTTGCATTTATTTAACTCTGTGAAGCTGTGCTACTTTGCCTGCCTAAAAAACCTGCATTGTCTAATGAAGAGCTGAACATCGAACAGCAAGTCAGGAGAAAGCATAGGTGAGACTGGCAGAAAGAGAGAAAAATAGGAGAAAATGAGAGAAAAGGAATCAAGGAATAAGACAAGGAGAGAAGGACTTCACAGACCAGCCACACAGCCAGATAAAGAATAAGGAAATAAAAGATATAGAGAAAGAGAGAAAAGTAAAATCCCAGAGACAACAGGTAGATGGGATAATTTAAAGTTAAGAGAAGCCTCCAGGAAACTAGACAAGCTAAGGCCAGGCGTTTATAAGAATAAGCTTTCCTGTGTGAATGGCTGGTGAATCTGGGATTAAGCAGATGGGGAGATCAAAGGACACATAGGTTCCCATTTGACCAGGAGGTCCCTTCCAAGCCAGGGGATGGGACAATTGGTACCACTAGGAAAGAGGGGATGAGACTACTCCTAAAGACACTGCTGAGAGGGGGGGTTTGGTGAGGTTGGTAAGGCTGTCCCCTACTATGACAAAAGAGGAGTGAGAAAGGCAGTCTCTAAAGCTTCATCAGGACTGAAAAAAAAATGGCCCTAATGTCTGGAGGGAAGTTGTGTTGCCCTGGTACTGTGATGTCTACCTGAAGCCCCTTGTTGGGGACAGTGATGGCCAGGCCAAGGGAGCTTAGCCACCATCAGTAGACCATGGACAGACCTAGGAGGTTAGCTGGAAGGTGATCTGGTCCTGATATTTCAGTGCTGTAAGTGACATTAGTGTAGCCAATACCCTAATGTACCTTTTAATTAATGGCATCTTGGACATGGTCGAGATAGTTTAAGTGGTCTCTGTCAGATTCAGGCCTAATGACCCTACTGTTCACTTTTGAAGCCAGAGTGTCTGGGCATTTGCTATGGTCATCTCTCCTACTATACATCTTGAAGGTCACTACTAGACTTTTGTCTGTGTAGTCAGGGGTACCTTCTCTAGATGTGTAAGTTTGACCCTAATATCAGGAAAACATGAGATAAGAAGTTGGTCATAAGGAGTTGTTTTCCATTTGGGGTATTGGTATTCAGATTGGTATTGGGATTCAGATTGGTATACTTTGCTATGGAGTTCAAAAATTGAGGGTTTTCATGTTTGTCCTGAATATCCTCTTCAAATTTTTCATAATATACCAACTTAGGGTCTTACAGAGACTGACCAGAAGGAATGCTATAAAGTGATCTCCAGCAAGGATTCCCCCTGGGGTATTCAAGGTCCTGGTTGGGGACTGCTGCAGTTTCTATGGAGAGGTGGCATTCTTTTGGTGAATTTCATTGTCATGTGTTTTATCTGAGTTCCGGACTCACCTGAGCTCCTCAGGGAAAAGATTGTTCGTGAGAATCATGTAAATGCGATGGACAATAAGGTTGTAAGATTGAGTAAAACACTGGAGTTCTTTAAAAACGGATGAGTTAACAGTGTAGGATTATAATCTCTTTTATATGTAAAAGAGTTTGTTTAATGAGAAGGGGACATGTACCTTAATCAAGTTGAACACTCTGGCAATCTTCAAATGGAGAACCGTGGCCTGTTTAGGCCAAGTAGGAAAAGGTTGAGGGGTTGCCATGGTGGAAAGGGAACCAGAATCAGGAGGATGAGGGGACACCAGTGGTCTGAATGTAGGCACCAGAGAAGGTTGATTTAGGCAGCCTCTTGCTGAGGAGGAAGAAAGGGAACCTGGAGAGGCTGGAGAAGGAGAGGTGGATGGGGTTTGAGACCTGGGGCAGGGAAGCTCGTTAATTGGATCCAAAGTAATGGAGATATCATATTATTCAGATTTTTTGGCTGGGAGTTGAGTGAGGGAACAGGAAGGACAGAGAAAGTGCTTAGAGCAGAGGACATAAGGGATGTCTTTCCATTTCCCTGTTCGCTTGCAATAGCTGTCAAGATCCTGAAAAATATTGAGATTGAGGGTACTGTTGGGAAGCCATGTTTTTGATTATCTAGGGGGTATTGGAGCAGAATTTGATTGCAAAGTTGAACAGGTTTATGGACCTTCAGTTTGGGTGCCAGATGAAAAGCCTCAAGTTCTTGTAACAGGCCTTCCAAGGGGGAATGAAAGGGGACAGAAGACACTGTTCCCACAGATGTGAAGGGGAGGGTAAGAAAAAAAATGGTCAGTGCAGCCTGTAGTTGAAGACATTCCCAGGCCTCAGAAGACTTAATGAAAACAAATGTTCAATAGGTTAGTACCACACTCAGCAGGGTATGGAATCAGGGCTCATAGCCTGATGAGGAAGGAGTCTTGATTTCTGGCACCAGGGCTTTGGATGAATCCCCAAGGCTTACCTACAGGCAATGAAAAACTGAGGTCAGAAATGAGTCCTCATCCACAGGAAAGGGCTGGGGAACAGGACTATGCAAAAACAGAACTTTGCAAAAGGGCATAGAGGAGTTCTTGGTTTATGGGAGGCTCCAAATAGAAAAGAAAAGAAGAGGGCAGGAAAGGATGCAGTAGCCTGATTTTGGCTTAAGTAAGTTGCAGGATTACACCTCTAAGTATGGGAATTTGGGGTCAGGTTAAGAGGGCCAGTAATATCCCTGAAAGATGATAGCTGAAGGTATGTCACCCTCTAAGAGTGCCAGAGGGCTGCCGGGCACTAAACAGTCACTTCTTTGGAGTCAGTGAAGTATATACACCAACTGAAGGGGGAACTTACCAAGTTGCTACTGGGGGGTGCAATGTTGAGAAATTGAAATTGAGCAATAAGTAAGCCTGACGGTGAATCTGTTGCAACTGCATCTGAGATGAGGGATAGGGTCCCAGTGTGATTCAGACACTGAGGGGGAGCATAGGACCCAGGAGAGCCTAACCTAGGTAGCAACCAAGGTAATTGTTACAGGTCTGAGGGGAAAAACTTCCCCAATGGAGCTGTTACAGCTCTGAAGGGAAAGGTATCCTGCCTGTCAGAAGACAAGGAGTGCCACAATGTCATACTGAAAGGCAAACCTCACATGAGAGATTTACTGGGAGAGACACAAAAGAGTGGCTGCCTCTGCCCAAGCAAGAAACAGCTGAGAACAGAGCAAGAAGCAGGCTTTATATAGTTTCTGGGGGAGTGGAGTTTTCTAGGGTGGCGATTTCTAAGGTGGGGAATTGGTGAAATTTCAAGCAAAGCCAAATAATAGTTGGTGAAATTTTGAGCTCAGGTATTGGTGGGTGTTCAGGCGCAGGAACTGGTAGGCTTGGGGGCTCAGAGATTGGTAGATATTTGAGCTCAGGGATAGGTGAGTATTGGTAGTTTTCAAACCCAGAAGTGAACACAGATCTTTGACCCTGCAGTTATCTACATGATATACCATCTACTTAAACATTTAAAATACCTTATAATCAATAAAAATAATTCTCATATATACAAATGCAACAATATAAATTTTACAATAGTCTTTTTACAATATAAAATAAGTAGGGAGCGAGATAAACAAAATAATTTAGGATTCTGGCTGTTTGTCAGGAATAAAGACTTTCTCTGATATCTTAGTGAGTTTCTAGGATATGTGTTGTACATATTCTTTGTGTGATATTCAATACTGAATGTCTGCTAATTCAAATTAAAATTATAACAATTAAGATATATACATCCCTTACATACAAAGGGGTGTCTGGAAGTACATAGCTTGGATTTGTTGAGAATAATTATGCTCACAAATTACAGTATAATCAATGAATTCTTGTAATAAATAAGCCCTTAAGTTGCCACTGCCCTGGAAGTAAAAGAATTCATTTTCTCATTGAAGACTGAGTTTGACTTACTGAAACAGTGTCTAGCGAATACCTAATATGTGTGGCCTCACACTATATCTTCAGAGAGCAGTGTATTATTCTGATCGTGGAAATTATTTACTCCACTGTGAACATACACCTCAGAGACGATGCTTTGAGAAGTCCAAACTAGAGAGCTATTGTTTGTATCGATGGTCACATGGGCAATACTAGAAAGGACTAGGTTCACCTGTGGCTGTTAGTGTAAGGGACATTGCCACTAGCTCTGTTATTTCTGTAGCTCTCTCCTGTTGTCAGGTTGTCACCTCTGGGCCTAATCCTTCAGTATCTCCTGCTCCCATGACCACCTCTGTCATTATTACTATAGCTAAGATTCAAAGGAGCTTCCAGTAAGGAGCTATGACTCTTATGTTGAAACAATGAAAATTAATTTGTTCACTGAGTGAGTTCAAACTCATTGCCTCACTGATAACCTCTTTGTGTTTACACCTTCCTTTTCTACCTGTTCTTTCCCTTGTCCCATTCTACATTCTACATTCTACTCCTCTTCATTTTTATTATTTGCAAAATGTAAATTAACATACGTATTCAGGTTCAATGTACTTTTTTTTTCAAACACATTTTGTTGCTAAATCTCCCTGTGTTCCTCTCCAACGTTTTTCTCACCTTCCATGGTTTGGTATTGTCCCACACAGTTATTTTCTGTTTCATGTCACATGTGGCCTTTACCTACCTTTCATTATTGCCTCTTTTCTTTCTGTGGTGGGCTTCCTTCTAATTCTCTAGCCTATTAGCTCCATTTATATGCATACATATATGTAAACACAATCCAAGGGGACTCATGAGACAATAGGAAAACATTGTCATTCTGAATCTGGTTTCCTTTCCTTGCTGTTGTGAAAAGCAGCATTATCACAGGTGGCCCAGTATCTGTTTGTAACTGTGCAGGTGCGTACCATTCATACAGCACAAATTCCTGGAAGGCAGTTACTACCCTCCATGATAGGATAAGTTCCTTGGATTTTTTAACTAAATGATATTTTATTGACCCTAGAATTGTCTGATACTTTTGAAGAAGTGTATCTCTGCCATCAATTATGACTTCCCCTGTATAGGCTTGAAAGCTGGTGGCATGGGAGAGCCAAAATTTCTCAGTCTGAAAATATTTAACTTAAAGTTCAAAACATTGAAATAAATTTTCCTGAACTAATGCGTTCTTTTTACTGCCCGACACGTTTTCTGTAACTACTTGAATGAATTGTGCTGCAGACTTCCATGACCACTCCCACTTCTTTCTAAACCAGTTTTCAGACATAAGTAAGATTAGGTTCTTTAAAATGAGGATGAACCTGTCACCTCCAAGTCAATCCTTCCATTGAAGACAAAGCACAAAGCTCTTATTTTCTCTACCACTCACCTTCACCAAGAAAATTTTGATTTAAGTGGGTTTAGACAACAGGAACTGGACATTTCAGGAGTAGAACAGATAATTATGGAAGCCATACATGCATGTGTCAGAATGAAAGTATAGTCATTTCTGTTGAAATCAAGCACAAAATGATCATCTACTCCCTATGTAGATGTGTCCTGCTTATGTTTGAAGTTATTTAGAAGCTTCACTTCAGTCATCGCAGTATACAATGGACACCAAACAAATTATTCAATTTTAATGCATGCACCAGATCAAAAGAATAACCGCTTTTGATCATATTTTCTTGGCATGAAAGTACACATTCATACAAATACTAGGAACATAAACTACATAATCTATTCATTCAATGTTAATTTCTGTAAAAATTTTTCACTTTTATATTTTATAAATATTCTTTTTTCATGCTATAGGTCTGAACTATAAGTTAAATTATGACATATAATATTTCATTCTGACCAAATAACACAAAACTATATGGTGGTGTTCCCATGTGAGAAACATAAGTAAGCGTCAAATCACTTCAGGCACACACACAGGAATAGAACAAAGAGGGTAAGAAACCTCTGTGGGCAGGCTGCATGGGTTTATAATCACACTCTGTCACAATTGCATGGAATTGGATCCAGGCTCACTTATTCCTTTATTCACAGGAAGGGAATAAGAGCAGCAACCATCCGAAGGACTGATGTAGCTGTTCCAGACAGGAACATAGTAACGACTCTGACAAAATGCCTAGTTCATAGTAAAGGTCCAGAACGTGCGTTAGTTCTCAATACAAAAAATATAAATCTAAATCATTAATCTAAAACTTTAACCAGTAGAGTCAATGCTTGCATGTTTAATTGTCCTAGTGTCAGGTTATCTAAAATAGTGCTTATTTGAAAATACTTAAGTAACATATTCTCTCTACAAGTAACTGTCTATTTTATTTAATTAATCATTCTTTGCTGTTCATATCTAATATATTTTCTAGTAGAGAAACTCACCAAGTAAGTAAATTCTTTTTATCTGTCTATTTCTCTGGGACTACACCAATTCACATGAATGTAAAGAAAATTTGCCACTGTTAATATGTATAAAACAGAAAATATCAGAAGCAGGCTTACGTACCCATTGACTGGATCTACCACAATTCCTCTAGGATGGGACATTTCTCCCTCCAGCAGGGTTTTGCGGCTCTGAGAAGCCTTTTCCAGCCTGGCCACATTTATGGTTTTCCTTTGACCATCATTTGTCCAGTAAAGGTTATTTCCAATCCAGTCAACTGCAATGCCTTCTACATTATCCAGATCTATGAAAATGTAAGGTCAAGAAAAAAACTAATCATACAATTAAAGTCAAATTTATTTCCACCATTACTGATCCATTTAATGAAGAATCACAAGAACAAAACAAAACAAAGCAACCTAAAACACAAACAACAATCACAAAACAACTGAATTCTAAGATCTCTCTAGTTCAATTTGACATGTTGTGCTTTTTCATAGATTTTTTAAAAATTCTATTTTAAATACCTTGTTATACAAATCCCAGACCCTCTCTTATCACAAGGATCATAACGTTATAAGTGTTCTTAAACTGATTATATGCTATTTTAACTGAATGCAAGCACTTTGTAACAGAAGTGATCTACAAAATAAAGGAAAGCACAAATTACATTAGTATAAAAGCATAAGTACAAATTTATAAGAACACAGACTTCTAAGAACACCTGCAAAACTTCTGAATATTTTGCATTTTTATAAAGAATTTCTCATATAATATTTTTATGAAATCTGCCCCCTTTTCCTCCTCTTAAGTTCTTCTTCTGTCTCCCACTATTTTTCATTCTCAACTTCATGTGGTGTCTCTCTCTCTTGAACCCACTGAGTATACTTGGTGCTGCCTGTATGTGCATTGTAAGGACCCTCCATAAATTTCTGAAAGATACAGGCATAAAGCAGAGATACTAGAAGAAACTTAACGTTCATCTGGTTCAAACCTTCTATTTTACACAAAAGAAGTCAACACTTCAAAGCAAAGTCGTATGTTCATGGTTTCTGTCAACAAAGCTTCAGCACTCCAGAATAACTTTGTAGGTTCATTTGCCTATGCTTAGGAAAATGGCTAATTATTCTGTATTTTATTGATGTTTAGTTTACCTGAGCACTTACCTATTCTATAGAGTGGAGAATAGCCATTTGCCTTTACTATTTATCATGTTATAATGGTGAATTTCAGAATCATATTCTATTTAAAATCAATCTCAGTATAAACAGTCAAGATGGATGATCTAGTTTTACAATTTCGCCATTGCCACCTGACTTGTAACTTTTGTATTATCGCACACAAAGCAGTCACTATAACTCATAGATGCAAATTTCATGACTTGCACTCTAAATGAATCATCACACTGATCTATCTATAGAGAGAAAGCAATAATAGTGCCTGCCCTGAAGATATAACCTGGGGTAAAACAGTTGCTGCTCCAGGACTGAGGTCACAACCAGTGCATAGCCTGCTGCTAATCCCGCAGGGAGGTCATAACCACATGGAACGCCAACTCTATTCCCTGAGATAGAGCAACTTCTTAGACCATCTTAGCTATTATCATTTTATCAAGGTTTGAAAAAAATATGTGTATTGCCGGGTGGTGGTGATTCATGCTTTTAATCCCTGCACTCGGGAGGCAGAGACTGGAGGATCTCTGTGAGTTCAGGATCCAAAGATGCAGGGAAACCCTGTCTCCAAA